>JAPMOB010221223.1:0-16809 GCA_029875015.1 Lepomis gibbosus | reverse complement strand
AGAGAAATACTAAGATGGTTGCAGTGTTCAAAAGGCCACCTAAAATCTATTTAACCTCTCAGGAATTAGATATTTGATTGGGTTTGGCTAAGTGTAAAGATAGTAATCAACATCCTTTGGTCAATATCTTAAATTAAATAATGTCTAAATAAAGGAACTCTTTCTATCACATTAATCAGCTTAAATGCTCCTATTAACTGAACCTGGTTGTTTGTTAGCGCCTGTTATTGTCATTTGACTGTAGCTCTGATTAGCAGACCTCCCTAACAAGTGTGTAAATCCCTTCAGTTAGCAGCCCGGCAGCAGTTCGATTTGGATCAATCATTGGGATCAGAGAGGCAGCGGTGAGAAGCTTTTCTGTTTTAAAACCCTCTGCGCTGAGCTAGATTTTAAAGAGTTTCCCATTTAATAAACATATCCACAATTTAAAAAACATGAACACATCTGACTTTGAGATTAAATAGGTCTGCAAGTAATGAATTATTTTTATTAGTGATTAATTTCTTGATTACTAATTAATTATTTAGTGTATAAAATGTACATAAAATGGGAAAATGCAGTCACAGCTTCCTAAAACCCAAGTTGAGGTTGACCAACGGTTTTCAGTTAACTGTCACATAGTAGGGATGGGATTGATGTTCAGTTGGTACAGACTGAAAGATCTCAACAACTATTGGATGCATGCCATGAAACTTGTTGCACACATTCATATTTCAGCCTCAGGTTGAATTTTAATACCCTTTTTTGATGTCTTAACTTTTCTCCTTGTGCCGTCATCAGGTCAATATCTCAATTTCTCCAATACTTTTCCAACAAGGTTAAAGTCAACTGGACTTGGTTGCCCTTCGTGTGCTTCGTGTTGAGTGCTGATTAGCTAAATGTTACAAAGTGCACTGCACTTTTTAGAGGCAGTCCAGCGCTTTTTCAAAATGTGCGTCTCTCATTGGTTTCACCAACAACATTAACAACATTGAAACAACGGGACAATGGTGGAGATACTACTAGAGATTCTTCCTTAGAACTTCATGAAAATCTTAACAGCTCCGTTTCTGCGTATTAGTTTCTAACGTATTAGTTTCTAACGTATTAGTTTCTAACGTATATCAAACCTGCGTGATCAGGATATCTCTGTTTCAACAATACACTAGGAGCATGTACAAGCCCCGCCCTTTCTGTTGCAGAGTGGAGCGGCTCGTGTTGTACTGTAGCTTTTCCAAAGTTGATTAATTCTGAACGTGTCGCGTAACCAAATTGCACCAAATGTGACCCCTGCCACGTTTTGAGGTCGTTTGGATGGTTCTCGACATAATCAAAATACAGTTTCCTGCCTTTATTAGAGAGATTTTGTTTGTGTTTGGACGTCAAATGTTTTACCGCCATTAAAAAAAAAGCTGTACAAATAAAATATTCCCCAAACGTCCACGCGGATAAAATATCCATTCTTGGATTTTGGTCAAGTGGGGATTTAAACACTGAAACTTCTGATCCAAAGGCGAGAATTGGTTTCTATTCACCTTCTCACAAGTTGAGGCAATGGAATCACATGTCTTAGGCTGATATTAAAGGTATCAATTCTTTAGACAGTCAACATGTTGGTGGTAAAATCACACATCATTCTGTTGGTTAGTTGAATTATTTAGCTTCAGAAGTATTTTTACTTTAAAAATGTAAAGTTGATTGTCATAGCGCCACCATTAGGTCAGTGAGTGCCATTTTCTTGACACTCCTGACTATTGGGTGGAATTAGCAACCCAATTTTGTCTGGCAGTTTTACGCTGCATGAACATTTTTTGCGAAGGAAGGATGGAAGGAAGAAAGAAAAGAAGGAAGGAAGGAAGGAAGGAAGGAAGGAAGGAAGGACGGAAGAATTATGAGAACAGTATATTATCCTTAACAAATCTATATGCTTTGTTTCTGCTGACTGCTTTGAATCCTTGGACTGTTGTGGTTTTGTATTCCAATCCAATCTACCTTTAATTCATCCGTAAACCATAGGTACTGGGACATTCCCAGTGACCAACATTTGAAAGCTCCCAGGTGGAAATATGAAAGAGGCAGAGCGAGCTCGTGCACGGCCAGCAGCATACCTTTACTCAATAAAAAATAAATAACTGAGTCTTGAAGTCAGACTAAATAAAAATCTATCGGAACACGTGCGCTCGTGTAACCTTGATTAATCCACACATCTATCCTGCACTAAGGCTGTAAGTGGGCATAAATGTAGAGGCAACAGTTGGTACAAATTAAGATAAAGAGCCGTTTACTTCAAATGTGCTGATGCTGAAATGCAGATCTATAAGCAGGACTCTGTCCAGGGGCCCCTTACCAGATTCTCCAGCTCCACAGTATGAAAACTTGGTTCTTTAAAGAGATTTATAGTGAATTTATTACCAAAATGCATGATAAATACAAAACTAAACTCGCCAACTCTGCTAACAGCCAAACAGGCTGCTTGCCGAACTTGCCGTCTGTTCAGCTGCCTTTTATTTCAAAAAGCTCTCGCCAACGTCGTTCTCCATCCGTCCATAGAGGCTGCTGAGCCCGGTTATGTTTCCCACTTGCCCGGCTCCGGCTCCACACCGGCGCTGCTCTCCATAAGCAGCAGCTTCATTTTTGAAACCTTGTAGGCGAGCTAGCCAGCAACCGAGTTTGTCTGAGTGTTTCATCTCTAAGTTTGCTAACATCTCTAAGTTTACATTAACTCCAGATTTATAGTAGGGCTGAACGATTTGGAGGAAACTATAATTGCGTTTCTTCTGCCAGTGTTCCCTGCCTGTCCATTGACTGAAGCCACGTCAGAACAGATAAACCAGGCACAGAACAGATAAACCAGGCAGGAAGTCAGACAGAAAGGCATTGAGAATCCAGTCAAATTTCAAAATAAAACACCCTTTGCAGATTGCAGTTAAAACAGACAAAAAAAGAAACAATTTAATCCTACTTAACCATAGCAGAAACACCAAAATCTGAACAAACATCAGACATGTGGATATGCAACATGAGCCTGCAGAGAGCGCAGCGGGCTCACAGAGAGCTGTTACCTGTAGTTGAAGCGCACAAAATGACAAATTAACAACATGTCAACCACATAGGGCAGCTAAACGCTCTGCTGCTGTACAAAACCGCGGCACAGCTGCTGCCTGAGTCTGTTCGGCTGGCGCCATTAATACTCTGACGATACGTGCTGCCTTGTCGAAGAATGCTACCTTATGTGTTTCCTTTTCCAATCCCATAAAGTTATAACTCTCACAATATTGTACTAGTAATTATAACATAATTTCAGGGGCAGCGTATTCTGATTCTGACTAATATCCCCTATCAAGTAATGCTCACACTACTGAATCATTTCATATTGCACCACTACTCACTCCACGTGCACTGTGAGGAGACAGCAGCTAACCCTCTGTCTGTAAAACCTCTGATTTCGAAGACTCTGACAAACATCAAGCAAGCTCAGTAACACAAGACACAGCGAGCTGCTGATAAGTTCTTACTCACTAGTCCAGCAGAACGAAGGCCAGCTCGCCGATGTCCTGCATCCTTTCACCTCTTTTAGCTCAACCAGTCTGATATTTACTCTTGTCCGTCTTCTCATAGCTTCCTTGGTGCCCTGCTCGCACGGCCTGGAGAGGCAGTAATAGTGACGTCACTCTATTACAAGCCAGTGTACCAAAACGATTTTGAAGCTGTTATATAATAGATAAAAATTCTGCATAATGTTGCTTTAACTTACTCAGTTTTGACTTCAGCGAAAGCAGCATGTCGTTCTTTTTAATAAGACGAGGAGGGACAGTTGCTGGACTCTTACTGCAAGTGGAAACATCTCAGGGACTCTATGAAGCGCAGACGACGGCCAAAAATATATGTGAGGGTTTTATGTTTAATTTATGTCCTTCTGCTGTAAACTTCTGTTTAAGTTTCAGTCAGTCTGTGTGTTCGTTGTGTATCCACAAGCTCCCCCGAGGGCTCGTTACAGAATGAAATAACCCTGTCAATCACTGTGACTGCGCGGACAATTACATCTCTTGAATAAACTGTGTAAACTTATAGCTCCGTTTGCGAGTGAGCTAATGAGCTTGAGAAATGACAATTAGCGAGGTAATTAGGTTGGATAATGTTTTTTTTTTATCCCCTTCAGTAACTCTTTATCAGATGAAATGATTAACAATCATTTGAAGACGCTGTCAGTGGGGGAGAACACGGCTCAGAGAGCTACGGTGACCGGCAGTTACAGGGGTTCATAAACTAGCTCTGATAGTCGCTACGTCTTCCAGCTTCTAGCACCTCACTTTTTCAGGGTTGCCATTAGGGTTGGGTACCGAAACCTGGTACTAATATAGATCCGGTTCCTATATGACCGGTACCGTCGGGACCAAAGTACAGCGAAATTTTCAAATGCGTCCGAAACGGACGTAAGAAGCATCATCACCATTCAGCGCCGGACCAAATGTAGCGTCACTCAATGAAAGGCTGCTGTAAGCCGCAGCCTAGCAACGATAGATGATTGACAGGCTTCTACACACATGACACATTTACTGACCTGTAAAACACAGTAACTACAATAAACAGCCCTTTCTGCCTTTTAGCCAAATACAACAATCATACCGGTGAAGGTTAAATAAAAATACCAACTCAAAATTGATTTTGCTGTCAGTACTAGAACTGTTATTTAGTGTTAAATTAATAGGGCTGGACCCGAATATTCGAATATTTGACCGTTGGGTACACATTCGATTTTCAAAATTCCATTACTGAGTTTTTTTTGTTGCGCGCCTGACCTCCACCGACAGCATCGAACGTAACCCTCCCGTTCACATAAAAGGGAAAACTAAATGAAACTTGGTAACTGAGTGATGACAGCAGTAGTGTGGAAGTTATGGTGTTTATTGATTTTACGATTGCTTAATTTCATTACAGATCAAAACTGTCCCACTATCAAACTGTCGTCTAGAAACAAATATCAACACAATGAACGCATTTAAATAAGCCTAATAATATCAGGCCCATTGTAGAAGAAGACCATTTAGTCGCTATAATAAAACTTAAAAGTGAATTTTGCATAACGTGTTAGTTCCGCTACCGGAAACACCGCTCATCCCGTGCGCTCTCCGCCTGGACCCCCGTCCGGCTTTATTCTGGGATTCTGCTCTGGACCTGCTCGGCTCAGACTCTCAGCTACGGTTCCCCTGCTTACTATCAAGCATCAAAGCTCGTAAAATGACATTCGGGCTGAAGTCGGGTTATGTAGTTAAGGTTTTATATATTGTGAATTTTTAAGTGTCGTGTCAGGCACCGGTGGCGTTTTAAAAGTATTGATTTGGCACAGGAATCGGACAAAAACCCAAACGATACCGAACCCTAGTGGCCATCTTTTTTTTAGATCTAAAAAAAAGCTGCTTGCTCATTGGGCACGAGGACCTCAGCAGGTGTCTGTTTTACATGAGGAGGAAGCAAACTAGCATCCTTTGAGTCACACGCTTATTGTCCGTGTCCTCCGGTCGGCTGCTGTTTAATGCAGACAGCAGCGAGAAACGATTAAAACCCAGACACTCGTTAATTATCACATGAATAGAAACTATTGGCTCAGGCCTGTATCGCCTCGTTAAAAAGCAAAAGTGCTCTAAATCCTTAAGGGACCCACATTTTCTGAATAGATGTTACTAGGATTCAGTTTTGTTAACTTCATAAATGGAGGTAATTATGTACGGCCACACGGGAATTAGACACAAAAAGTTTTCAGCTTTTTAAATGTTATTTAGAAATGTAGAACTTTGGCTTTGTGGAAGTTAAAGGATTGTGAAAGATACTAATTTGTTGGCGTGGTGTCTGTTTCGAGGTGAGGACTCGCTCTAAATAAAACGACCTTTGACGACAGAAGATATAAGTGGATGGAAAGTGATGACTGAAACAAACTGAAGCAACCGTTAGTCATCTCAGTCAGCTGCTTAACTTCTGCAAACAACATAATCACATCAGTGGCGGTCGCTGCCAGAACCACTTATAAATGTATTTATCATTTCACACAAAGAAGCAGGAGCTACAAAATGCATTACTTTTTTCAGCTTTGAGGCAAAAATGACCAGAAACATTTGCAAAATATGTGTTTTAATTAGATTTACCACCGTAATATGCAGCTGCCTGACGAGGTGATGGGATGTGTTCAATCCTCAATCATTTAAAATCACAACATCTCATGATTATATCTTTGTAAACATGTTAGGATCCCAACATTTGTGCCATAAATGTAAAACTGCAAAATTTAAAAAACGTGATAAAAAAGGTGATAAAAAAGGTGATAATAAACATTTTTCATTTATTGGTGCCTCTATAAATGTTAAGAATTATTTACTGTAGTGGGAGCAGTGACTCCCAACCACAGGTACTTTTAATAACAAAGACATTTATAAAAACTAACAATAATAATGTAATGATATTGTATTAACGGAATATATTTTATTAGCTCTTAGGCAGACATGTATGTAGTAGAGATGTAGTGGAGTACAAGTAGAAAAGACTCCAGTAAAGTACAAGTACCTCATATTTGTGTAAATTAACCTTTTGGCTGCGGGTGGATGAAAAAATCCACCAGCTAAACATATTTTTTACCCGCCAAAACAATAACTTGCCTTTTTATGTCACGTAATCATTTGTTTCAGTACTTTTACTTGGAGATAATAAGGAATTCTGTCTAATACAAACTTAAAAAGACACCAGATTGAAATTAGAAGCAAAATTAATTTATTGCTATATTGTTTTATGTGCTGGTGCCGTTGACTTCCCTTCACTGCCACTGGCTTTACCGGAGGGGAATAAATAAATAAACAGGAGATTTACGGGGACATATTTTAACGAGGACACCGGGAGAGAACGGTAAAATATGGCAGAAGCCAGGGTTGACAGGTATGAACGTTACCGTGGTAGCTAGCTAAATGCTAAAAACACTCCAGGCGCTCCTAGCACGATTTGACGGCTCCCGGCTCCAATCGCCTAACGCCCGCCCCCTTACATATATACGCCAATCAGATACAAGAAACCTGATATTAACATAAACAACAACCAATGAACGTTTTAGACATTATAATATTGTGTCTATGACGAACGCACCTAATCCGTGTGTTACACGACTTAAGATCCCTGGGAACAGGGGGGACCAATTTAAGTGTGACACACAACAAAATACAACGCTGATCTGCTGTTAGCGACCGTCAAAAAGATATTAAATGGTGATGTCTTTCCAATGTGGCTGGTAGCCTGACGTCATTAAGCCGGCAACCAGAAAATCTACCCGCATCTGGCGATTGGCGGGTGTTAATTTCCACCCTGTTTGTACAGCACATGAGTAAATGTACTTTAGTTATATTCCACCACTGCAGCTGACAGGGCTGTGCACGTATGTCAGACTAAAAATACTATGACCCACTGACTAATTGTAATATTTTGATTAGCCATAGATGGATTAATCTGCATTTTGAGGCCCATAAACTTAAAGCATCTGCGGACGCATCTGCAGGCGGCCTCGTCAGAGAGCTGCTGGTGAACGATGTCAGCGCTCCCCCATTTTGAGGAGGTGGTGAGAAAGTTAAATGTCAACACTTTCTCCTAAATGACCCGTAGTGTAAATATACACTACGGGTCAAAGTTGCAGAACAGCCTTGTTTTTCTAGTTTTCAGATTAACAATTAAATGAAGAAGTTTTGTTCATTATTTCACTGTCGGATCAACCGATGACCAGCTGCTCTGTCTTCTTCATTAATATTATAAAATAATATTGTACAAATAAGGCTTCTGAGGGTGTATTAACAGAACACTGTAGAAATGTGTTTCAAGGCTTCATTAACTTCCGTTGCTGCAGAATAATAAAAAAGTTTACTCATTACTTGATCCCTGAAAACTGGATAGTTGTGAAATCTACATTTTCTCTGTTTGTTTTGCAGTCGGTTTTATTCTGTAGCAGTGGAAGTAAGGCTGAATACACCCTCAGACGACTTCTCTTTGTTTTTATACCTGCATTATATATTGGCTATCGGTCGCCCAGCTGGACTGGGACAAAAAATCGGCCCTGGCAAAATCGGTCGGACCCCTTCACAGATACACCATCCTTCCATTTAAGGGCTCAGATTAGGGTGTGAAGAAACACTTTGCACAATATTGGGGTCATGACAACAAGATATGAATATATTTTCATAGGCCTACTATTTAAAAAAAAAACTTGATGAAATACGTAGTTGATATGGGGGTCTGGGGGATTTTGAGCATTAAACACTTAATTTCCTGCATTCTGGGGACATTTTCTGCACCAGGGAATCACAAAACTCAGGTGGCAGGTGACAATTCAGAAAAAAAAAATATAATAGAACACAATGCAGTAATCAGTAGCTTTTTATTGTTTTTGGCTTAAATTACATTTTTTGGACAACGCAGACGTTTCTTCTATCCTTACATTGCATTTTTTAAACACTTTTAACAAATGCTGTCAAAAATAGGTGGGTACAGTGAAAATGACCCTCCTCCCTACTATACGATTTTTAGCCCGAGTTGCTGCTCGGCGACTGTCAGCCTCGGGGGTAAATCAGCGGTTTAACAAACAGCTGTTTCCTGTGCAGGTTCGTGTCATTTCCCGTTTTACATTTCACATGTGTTTTCTTGACTAAACGTGATTTGGAGACCAGCGTCTGTCAGCTCGCGTAGTGTGTGACCGATCAGTCACGTAGTGTGAACGCCACAACGACTTCAAGACTCCCGTCACATGACGGCAAGTTGTGTAGTGTGAACGGCACGGCCAGAATAGAAAATGAACCAATTGGCCGCTTTTGGTGCTTTATGGGACGGTTGTTGGCCCATCTTTTTAAACAGTTAAATACACCGGCCCCAAAGGTTCGTCTGCACACCGGGCATTTGCTGTCCCTGTCGTTCTCTAAACATCAACATCGGCCAATGAAAAACACGGATCAGTCTGTCTCTAATTTTGATAGTACAAATAAAATCCTAAGAGTTCCCCATCAGAAGAGAACAGGACTGTAATTGTACAACCACAGCAACTGTTTTATTTTCTAAAATTCCATTATTAAAATAACAAATGTCGTTTTCTGGTTTCAAAGGGAAGTTTACCAAAAAACATAATCATTTCAGCTTGAAAACATTATTTTCATCCGTCTCACGACATCTGCAGAGAAACTGTTGTTTTTTGACATCTGGCCCACCGAAGATTAATTCGACCCGTGAGATGATTCTTTCTCTCCAAAGCAGCTTTGGCTCTTAAAGATGTCTGTATGATTTTAAAGCTACTCTGTAATCTGTTTCACTCTGGAACGACCACGAAAAGACCAACACCAGAATTACTCAAACAATTTGGAAAACTAATAAATTTGTTGACGCTTTGAAAGAAATTCCAGGCGTTCACATTAAATGCAGGACAGAAACAAATTGTATCTTAGTGAATTTTTGATTTATTGACTGTTTCATAGCGACGCAACAGGAGGAAGCATCAGTTATTTATGACCTCAGCCGGTTTAGACAGAAGATGAAGTGGGATTTATGAGGAAACAATTTAATCGCCCCACATGTGCATTTTCATGTTTTTTCCCTCCACGCAACACTTCTGTTTTATGCAGTTTCTGTACTTTTGTAAAGATTTTTTAATTCAGGCATTCTTTCCTGTGTGAATGAGTTATGCAGCTCCTCATATGTAACAGATTAGGCAACACTTGGTCATTAATTTGTCAGATGTATAACAGCTTCTTTCCTCTGAGGCTCACTCAGGCCCCCCCTCGGCCTGAGAGACCCGACAGGGATGGTCTCCGAAGTGATTTTTACTCTCGTCTTCTGTCTCCAGCTGCTGCCGTTCCTGCAGGCGAACCTCACGGGCTTCAAGAAACTGGAAATTCTCAACTTCAGGAAGGGCAGCGTTGTTGTCAACAGCAAGATGAAGTTCGCCAAGTCGGTGCCGTACAACATCACCGAGGCCGTCCACTGCGTCCTGGAGGAGTTCTGCTCCTCCGCCTCCAAGAACCTGCACATCCACATCGACACCCGCTCTCTGGATGTTGAACCAGGTACAGTTCAGGTTTGCACGGCACGAAAATGTTGGAGCCCATTTTCTCAGGGACAACATGTCGGGATCAAACCCGTCAGCCCTCCTGGTTTTCCTGGGATTCTCCCATGTTTTACGATTCATTCCCGCTGTCCTCCTGTTTTAAATATCATCCCGTACATTTTCTGTAATTTTTAACATTTCTAAAAAACAGTAAATATTCCTGATCATAATTGACCCCTCGCTAAGCCACGCCCCTCTTAGTTACTGTTAAGTCTGACAAACTGTCGACCCTGTCGGACTTTCATCACGGCGCTGCCACTAATACTGCACTCCCTGGATAAATATCATCCGTTGGAAAAAGCGAAAAACACCACAGTTCAACCAGCAATTAATGCGTTTTTACCTCAGTTCAAATCTCCCAGAAGTCCATCTGTCTGTGTCCCAGTAAAGAAACAAAAAACGAAAAGTGACGCCTCTCGTGTTTAATAGATAAGCTTAGTGATTCTCCGACAGCACGGGAAGATTTCACCCACCACCAAGTTACCAGCGGGTGACGGCTGCTACTTTCATTCCCTGTGTGACTCTAACTTTCCATTGTAGCTTCTGTCAAGCTCAAGGTCGTTTTACAACAAGTCAAGGTGCGGCGCAACGTGCGAAGTTGATGCTTCCTCTGCAGACTGGTTTACTCTGTCATGTGACCAGAGTGTAATCGCAGCCTTTGGGATTAGAAAATCTCATTTTATCTTATCGGTAATGTTCAGCCCTACCGGCGACAGGGTCATGGTCGGCCAAGGCACGTTTACAGCTGAGAGCTGAGGCTCACCTTTGCTAGCCTTCATCTCAGCTAGTAATCGTTACTAATGTTAAATGCAAACGTTAGATTGTTTGGGGGCTGCTCCTTGGACCGGGGGGCTTTCTGATCGTCGTTTTCGTCGTCCTTTTGTGGTCGGCTGGTTCTGTTCAGAGCTGTTGTTTTCTTTTAGATTTAAATAATCCAATCCTTTGGAGACTTTCTGTCTTTTTCTCTGTCACCGGCTATTTTCTATCCTTAACTCGTCCACAGCGTAACGGCGTGGTGCGAAACAGCGTGCTGTATTTAACGAAGGGTCCATGCAAAGAATTTCCTCTGATGCTTTTTAGTAATCGATTTTTATTTTATGATTTTGTTAGCTCTGTGAAAGTTGCACAAAACACCACATTTGTTCTTTAATAATGGAATAAATGGAATTTTTAGATACTAATTTGATTACTTTTGTTGAAGAATTACAGCCCCTTTCTTTTCTGGAAGGTAACTCCTTTTTTTTTGTGCTGTCGACTGATGTGAGCTTTTTAAAATCGAGAATGTCGATATTTAGAGCCATATTAATCATAAAAACACTTTACCACAATGTTCTAAAAATAATTTTCTACAGATTAAATGTCTGTCACTAGTAACGTGAGTCTCTGCACAGTTTTATTTCTCTGCGAATAGACCGTCCACATCTTAGCTGCCAGTTTTATGATCCATGTATTGTTATAACTTCACTCTATGGAAGAAAAAAACATTTAAGCTCCTCGTTCATTTCACTGCTGCAGCACGGTGATGTCTTACAATTTATTTTTATGTACGTGATAAAACACAAACCAGCATCTCACAAGTCCCATCGTTGTATCAGCGGTGCCTCTCCTATGTAACACTCTCTGCAGGCGGAGAGCAGAGATCACAAACACATTCAAGTAGACTCAGTAATTAGGTCTTTGTGTCAAATCCTCCAACACACAGTGGGGCTGTACAGAGCGCTGAAGTGCTGGAGTGATAGTGATGAAGATGAGAAGTGCCGCCGCGACGTCTTTTTGCCTCCGAGGCGGCAGATCGCGTTTCAGCAAAATCTTGAATGTAGATCAAATTTTTGATGTGAAACAATCATTTCGCACACAGACGTACGTCAGAGAGATGTTTTACTTTAAGACATGTAGTAACACCAGAGCAGGAAATGTAAAATGTACTTAGATGTGCACAGTTTAGAGTGTTATTATTAAACACCAGTCTATTCATCAGATCCTGTATGTGCGTTACTGCGGTACAGAATCGCTAAAGGTATCACAGTTAGTCCACTGAAGAATCATAAAGAGGCTAAATGTGTTTGTTATAATTCAGAATAGTTTAATAGTTTAAGCTGCGTTTTATTGAGCACATCAGTAAACAGTGTTGTAAACATTTGAACTTGTGCTAAAGGGAGATAAAGGAAACTGACTCTAAATCACAACTTTATTTAAATATTTAACTCAAATGATGGAAACTTTGTCCTTTTAAATAAAGTTGCAGTTTGGAGTCGGTGTGCAGGCGTGGCTCTTTATTGCATCTGATCATGTGATGTGTGTTTAATTACTCTCTCTTTTATAGCGGTAATATGCACAAACAAGTTCACCAAAACTGGACTTAAGCAGGGTACTTAGTCTCATAAGGACGTATCAGCTATTTTTTATTTTATTTAACATCATCTCACAAGATCGAGACGAGCTTTCAACACAGTTTTTAATAAATCTTCAGTGCAAACAGTTAATTTCCTGCATTCTGCACCAATTTACGGTGGAAATGTTTTTTTTTATGTAAAAAGAAACAAGAAATTCAGACAGCAGGTGACAATTCAAACTATAAATCTCTAATAGAATCTAAGTCAGTGCAGCTCGCAGTCATTCAGTGCTGCTCTCAGATCTGTTTTCTCATGTAATATCACCCCTGCTGAGTCATAATTTGGTCCTCCCTCCTGTTTGTGTCTTTGTTCTCAATGAGAAATAAATTCATTTTAATCAGAAATACTTTATTAATCCCTGAGAGGAAATTCTGTGTCACAGCTGCACACATTGCACAAAAGGAATAATATAAATAAAGATAGAAAGTTGGTATATAAATATAAGAGTAAAAATCTAAAATAAAATAAATATAAAGGAGTGTGGATATGTGAGCAGTAATAATGAATAAACAGTAGCAGCAGAAAGTTTTGCACATTAAGTATTTAAACAGGTATTATTACACAAAACAGATAATAAGGTCCAGTTTAATAACAGTGTGTGTCTGTGTCAGAGACTTAGAGGGAGGAAGGACTTCCTGTGGCGCTCTGTGGTGCATTATGGGGGAATGAGTCTTGCACTGGAAGTGCTCCTGTGTTTGAGCAACACGTCACAGAGCGGGTGGGAGACATTGTCCAAGATGACACGTAGCTTGGACAGCGTCCTCCTCTCTGGAGGACACCGACACAGAGTCCAGCTCCGCCCCCACAACGTCACATTGTGGATCAGTTTGTTGAGTCTGTTAGCGTCCGCTACCCTCAGCCTGCTGCCCCAGCATGCAACAGCAAACAGGATAGCACTGACCACCACAGACTCATAAAACATCCTCAGCATCGTCCTGCAGATGCTGAAGGAGCTCAGCCTCCTCAGAAAACAGAGTCGGCTTTGGCCCTTCCTGTAGAGGGCCTCAGTGTTCTTGGCCCAGTCCAGTTTATTGTCCATGTGCACTCCCAGGTACTTGTAATCCTGCACAGTGTCCACGCTGACCCCCTGGATGGAAACGGGGCTCACTGGTGCCTTTAATTCAGCTGTAAACTCCTGGACCTTAATAGCTCCTGTGTTTCAGCAGGTTTTCTGGTCTTTCAGAATCTCTCCCACATATCTGTGTTCTCTGACATGTGCAGAAAAAAAGTCTGCGTTACTGTGCGTTATTTCTCCGCTGGTAGTTCCCCCTTCAATGTTAACTTCAGAAGCTCCCATAAAGAGCAGCTCACAGTCCCAAAGGTTGTTTTCGGGCCAGGCGCCTGAGAAAATTGACGAGTGGCGCGAGAGCGTGTGGAAAATGTTAATTGTGTGATTCTCATGGCAGGAGATCTCATCACATCCCTGATGAACACATAACGTAGATATTTCTGATCAGGGGGCCTCAAACGTGGTTATTAAAGAATTGCGATGAAGTTGATGAATGTTATTGTCGGTGCTCTGTGGTGGACAACCTGCCGCAGGCGTCGAGTTAAGGTAGGTAGTTAAAGTCATTTCTTGACCTGCTGTCAGGTACCTCAAACACGTCTTAGATATTCCTGTACTGCAGTCGTCTTGACACTTACCTGTCGACACGTGCTGATCAGTCAGACACTAGTTTCTCCCTCTGTGCATCCATGTCGACCTCAGCAGGAACCCGGACTCAAACACATGCATGTTGATGTCTGTGTGATTTACACTTACACAGGCATCACATGGCGTACATTTCACATTTTCCTGCACCGTATCTGACGTTTCTGTCGCCGGAAGCCGTCCCCGCCAGAGGCTAAATTTTACATTTCAATGCAGAGCGGGAGCTGAGGATCTCATTAAAACCAAACACTCCTCACCACCTCCTGGAGAGAGGAGGGAGACGCAGACACACGCTCCATGAATAGTAATGCTGACTGTGTTTTCTTCCTCGCCCCCTCGCAGCTGACCAGGCCGACGCCTGCAAGTTCCTGGCCTGCGATGAGTTTTCCCGCTGCGTGGTGAACGGCAGGACGAAGGAGGCCCAGTGTCTGTGTGATCCGGGCTACCAGTCGGTGGACGGCCTGCCCTGTCAGAGTCTTTGTGTCCTCCAGCCCGACTACTGCCAAGGAGGAGAGTGCCACATAGTTCCCGGACACGGAGCCCTGTGCAGGTAAACAAGAACAAACAGGCTTTTGTTTTCATGCTCCTCATGCCTGGAATAAACTCCCACAATACCGTACAGTCTTTAAAGTCACAGCTGATCAGAGGCTTTTTAAATTTTATTCATCACTCGTTATTTAACCAAGCTTTAGCTCAGTGTGACACATTTTAAACTGATTTATTATTTTTTTAATATCAGTTGTCTTTTACGTATTTTAATTTAACAAGTATTTTTGTGTTTGCTTCTTTGTGTCTTCGGGTTTGTAAAGCGCTTTGAATGGCTGCAGTGTTTGGAAGGTGTGATATAAATAAACTTGGCTCACCTTGCCTTGTTGGGAAGTTTCAGGCAGCAGCCACAGAAAACGCGCCTGGAAAAACCTGACAGCAGGTCTAATTAGAGGAAAATATACACTTTCTGAGCGGCCGTGAAGCCAACAATTGGACACGAAGAGGAAAGGTTTGCATCATTCAGGATCTTTTTAACACTGGGGCGACGATCGATTTTCACGCAAAATGCAAAAGGGACATCCAAGTCTGATGCTGGTATTTTGTCACCCTATGAAGCTAGGAGGCTGATCTAGAATCTCAAACAAACCTTTTTTGTTCCACACATCGAACACCAAGCATCTGAATGAGCTTATATCACAACATAAATCGTAAACAGTATACATGGCTGCAGGATAATAACAACAAACGCACCAATATACATATATAGTTACAACCGACTACATTACAACTGACTTTTGCTGTTTTCACTGTTATCTGTCCAGAAACAGCTCAGTTGGACTCTGGACTCCATGTTGGATATTGCGCAGTCCCTCTAAGCTCTCTCTGAGTTTTGGTTCGCCAAAAAAAATGCAGGAGAGATAAAGTGTTGCTCTGGAACAGACGGTCTGGCCGACTCGTTGTAGTTACATCCAATATACCAAACGTCTGCTCAAGACTTGCTCGAGTTGTGGGCCTGTAAAGCATGGGGGTTCTTTTCGTCACAGGAATGTTGATCAATATTCACTGTTTTTAATCAATCTTTCAATGTTTTGGAAGCTTTATGTTATTTGGAAAGGTTTGGTTTATATGGACAGAAATAGTGTTTGGAAGAAAACTCCCAATAGGAGGGAACATATAATCAGTAAATATGACCAAAACATGGACACCCGCCTGGTAAATATTTATAAATATTACTTTCTTTTCATCATATTTACAGCTACAGTTGTATTCTAGGTGTATTAGAAGATATTCAGCTGCATTATAATGAGTTGGATGATGGTTTTGATGGTGATATAACTATTAAAATATAAAATTTTTTACCAGGCAGAATTCATATTCCTTAGCTTCTGACCAGAGGAGACCAGAGTTATGCATCTAGGCCTAATGGTTGAGGAGTTACTAATGATTCATTTCGGGTATGTTATTTTAGGAGATAGGTTTCTGTTTCAGCTGCATTAATAATTTATTTTTATATTGAGAAATGCCAGCATGGGTTTACAGCACAGAAACGTTCTGTTTTGGTTCAGTCTCACGGCTCTCGTCAGTGTCGTTTCCTGCAGCAGCAGGCAGCTGAAGCACAGTACGCTACAGCTGCAGGCAGACGCAGTTAGAGACCCGCCGGTGAACACGGCGGAGCATTTAGCAGCTGAAGAGCCAGGTATTTCCCTCGGGAGCAGGTGGAAAGTAGAGCTGAAAGCGAGTGAATATTGATCAGGTGGACACAAACATGCTGTTAATGAATGCTAATGTTGCTGCCGCATGTATCCGCTGCATGTGTTAATTCGGCAAAAAACAACTTTGTAAGGTGATGTGTGTTTACAACATGGATCAAATAATGCTGCTTTAATTATCTTGTCACTGAAACCAGCTGCTGCAAAATTAATTATCTATTCTTCAAAACACAACAGTGGATACCTGTATGTTTGTCATCCCCGATTACCTGCTACTGTATGTGTGATTTCAGTAAACCGCACATGGGGGCTGCTGGATCATTTCCCTGAGGTAGCTTTTCCTGCTAATGGCCCTTCCTGCATTAAATGTGATTAGTTAAAGGTCCAGTGTGAAATATTTAGGAGGATCTAATGACAGAAATGCAATATAATATCCATAACTATGTTTTCAGTGGTGTATAAAGACCTTACATA
>JAPMOB010221221.1:0-19771 GCA_029875015.1 Lepomis gibbosus | reverse complement strand
TATGAAAAGCGCTGTGAGATAACTGTTGTTGTGATTTGGCGCTATATAAATAAAATTGAATTGAATTGAATTGAACCACAGCCGTGCAGACATTCAATATAGAGGCATTCCTTCTCGTGATATTGCTTTAGTTGACTAAACAGTTGCATGGTATAATATGTGTCAAATATTGTTCATTAAAAATGTTGACTTTGTTCATCTTATCATTCAATTTCCCTTTTTCTCTTATCTTTTGCTGCCCATCCCTTGTTTCATCACTTTCATTAGCAATGTCCAAAGAAAAATAGTCTGATTTTGAGACAATACAATATTTAAAGAAAGTTTCTTTTAGCTTAAGTTAAGTTTAAATTTGTACCTGCAGATGCCCTGCTTGTCTTTCTTCCTCTGTATCTTGCAGTCAGTTTCTAAATTAAATTCACTTCCAAGCTGCTTCATTGGCATGGGCTAAAACAGAAATGCATAAAGCTGAAATGTTTACAATCACTAAAACAGCAGACCATGAGGATTCTTTCTCTCAGCTGCCAATAAGCATGGCCTCTAGTCAAGTGTGACCTATGTAACACCATCACATTGGGGCCTTGGACACCTTCTGGACGGGTTTTTTGCAACCACGCATCTAAAGCCCTGCAGCATGCCTAATGCTCTGTATGTTTATTTCTTGATGTTGACAAATGACAAAGTTAATTTCTAATACATGCTTAAAGAACTAAACAATGAAAATGAATTGTTACAAGAATTTACAAAAGAGGGATTAGACTGCTTTGTGACTGCTCACTAATTCACTGCTGTAAGTTTACAGAACTTCACAAAAAAATAGTTAAGATGAGTCATACATTTATTTGCACAATATCTGAATTGATCATCAGAGTAGATAGACACAACCAGGGCTCAACAAAGGGTGACTGGTCAAAGGGTGACAAGAAATGATTTTAATGTATTCAGTTTTTGATAATGTTCACCTTTTATTAGACACCTAGTGAGTGCATCTACTATTTGTCATGTTATGAAAACCCAGTGCATATAACATTTGTGAATTTTTAAACAATGATTTGCACAGCAGACATTATTCCTGTTTTAATCAAAAAGGTATAGGTCTTTATAAATGTCAAGAAGGACAGCCTGGACAATTATGGTTTTTAATGGTAAAGAGCAGACACATTAAGAAATACATGAACACAGTATCATATACAGTATGATATTCACCTAGAGAATTCATCATGCTGCTTTCATTTAACTGTATGTATGTGACCACTGGGTGCACTTTTTTAACATTAGGAATAAAATTATTCTTCATGTCATGGTGCAGGTGCATTTGCAAGATTTATTCTGTTTCTCATCTCATTGAGTGTCAACAAGTCTGATAGACCACCTCATTTCAAATCTTTTCAATAACATGCCTTGTGAGTGCAGGGGCATTTCTCCAGTTCAAGTCCCAAACAAAACAAAATAAAAGACACACAGAATGTAAAAGCAGTTCATCTGCTGAAAGACTTCAAAGTCCATGGCCAGATTTTAGTTCTCACCACAATACAGAGAAGCACACAGAAAACAAGTTTTTGAATTAGTTTTTGTGAACGAGAACATATGAGAAAATTCCTCACTGCGCACTTGAAAATAGTCTAAATTTGAATAGGAAACTAAAATCTGCATTTTAGAGAGAGAGGGAGAGAGAGAGACAGTCCAGCATCCATAATTCTGTTGTGCCGTTGCACAAGGGGATTTGATATAAACTGCATCTAAGAAGCTGCCAGTGTCTTCAATATACCAAACACACTCATGGAAACACCAGAACTCACAGCTTCTGCCTGATGCACTTTGTTCTGAGGTTGATTTTGCTGCTGGTAATTTTAATTCTTATTGTGGAGGTCATGTTGGGTTTCTGCTCCGACAGTCCTCAGCTGATTTGTTTCTCTATTTGTCTCTCTTCATGTGTGTCTGCTTATCGCTCCATCTCTCTTTTGTTCTGTTGTGCACACACCACTATTTCGTTCTCATTTTGTCTCCCTTCTCTTCATAATAAAGCTGTACAGTCATCAGCACAAAAATGTCAAACTTATTAGTATTTAAATTTATTCATTTAGCTGACACTTTTATCCAAAGCAACTTACAATTGCTATATATCTCAGAGGTCATACACCCCTGGAGCAACTAGGGATTAAGTGTCTTGCTCAGGGACACTTGTTTACATGCGTTCAATAGTGGAATTGAACCATAACATTTAACTGGCTAACACATGTGATGCCTTGCTCAAGAGCAGCTGACAGGGTTTAGTGCAAAAGGCCCTGCTGCTACTGCCGCAATGTTGTGTAGGTAACAAAGGGGCTCCTGCTGTTTTCTGTTTAGACATGCACAGCAGCATTGGTGAGGCGTGATGTGATGATGTTGAAGTGTGTGGACACGCTGCCCTGCCTCTAAACCAAACCCCACCCTATCTAAAGGAGACACATTTAAGAGATAGGTTAGAGTAAATGGTCAGAAGATCTGAGTAGTACAAGTGGTGAAGAGCTGTTTGGTCTTCTTAGTAATATTTTGATAAACCCAGAGGGCTTTCTTGGCTTGTGTAGTGCAAAGCCATGTAACAGAGGCCAGTGCAAGGGATATACTGTAGCCTCTTCTGTTGGCACCAGTGAGAAGTCTTGTGATGAAGCTGCCAGACATAACTGAATTATTGAGTCCCACGTAAAGAGAGTTATAAATTTCAAGACGGGAAGAGATAAAAGCATGTAAAACAGGCATCAGATTCCTAAATGAGATGATTCCTAAATTTTGCAATAGACCCAAAATGGGAAGAGCTACTTACTAGCTTGTGTTTGTTTGTCAAGTTTTACAGCTGAATCAAAGATGACACTAAGATATTTTTGTATGTACATATTTCTACTCGTTTTGTTGAAAAATGCCCTTTTGATTGCCTAGAAGATTGTAAATACTGGATGTCTAAAAAATAAAAGCCTTAAAAGGACAGGCATCATCCTATCTCAAAGGGGTTATATTTTTCTAAACACATAACAAGGAAGCAGCATACTGAGTCTAGTTATACAGAGAATATAATAAAGCTTGAAAATCACATACCTAAAACCTCTTCTTCTCTATAAAACTTCCATCTCTCTTCCTCACATCCTAATTCATCTCAGACAGATGCAATCTTGTGAGGAATGATGTGTTTGCATTTATCGCTGCCACATGTTTAGCAGGACAAGACAAAACACCTCAGTCTGTTTGAATGCAATTACAGTGACAGATGATTCACAACATGAACCCCATTGCGTCCCTGTGTGTATCAGTGTCTGCCAGTATATCTACACGGGCCTGTGTCTCCACTTCCCGTGCACTGTGCTTGAGTGTGTAACTGTATATTTAGCTGTGAAGTTGAGTGAAGTCAAGTTATTTTATTTACACAGCAAATTTAAAAACAACAGGAGTTGACTTTCCAAGTACACAACACACACACAAGCAAAAGAACAAAGAGTATACACCATTGTGTATCCAAAAACACAATAAAACACTATTACACCAGAACACATCAATAAAAGGAAAATGGAGTTAAACTCAGTTTAAATCAAATTCAAAGAAACTAAAAGGAAATAAATAAGAACAATGTCAGATTGAAATTCTGTAAGAGAAAGAGTCAGAATCCGGTATAAGCCAGAGAAAAATTGTACGTCTTTAAATTAGATGTAAATGTACCTGCTGAATTGATTGTCACTTTTTACTGATGATTTCGACTATTATCTGTGGGTGTGTGACAGACCAAAGCCATCACTTTGATTCTTTTGTCCCTGGATGACTTTATTTGTGACAGTTTGTAGAGAATGCTTAGTTCTACTGTGCAAGACGCTGCTCTGCTGTCAAAGTGATGACTTTGCTGACAGATTGATGCTTGAGTACAATTGGCTACTGTTCACAGCACGTAGTCAGATGACAATCGAGCAAACCTTGGTCTTGGATATTTTGTCTCATCTTTCCCTTCTATGATGGTTCAGAAACGTTGTCACATATATTAACAAGTAAATCTAACTGCACTAAATGACAAAACAGGTCACTTGTTAGTTAACAAATTACCTATTTGACTGTTAAAGAGTAATGGGGTTTTCCAGATCTGTCAGATCTGTGGTTTAGATCGGGTTAAGTGTAAGGAGCTCAAGTTACACGGTTAAAATAAGGGCATGGTTAAAATTGCCTTAATAGTTGAAAAAAAATTAATTGACAAGTCCTCCAAATTAAATTACAACATACATTGTTTGTATTTCAGAATAACACACAAGTGTTTTTAAGGCCCCTTTCAGCAAAGTAAGACCACTTTTCATTGTCTTAAACTATTAGAATTACTGTCATTGAGTTTTACTAAACATATTTTCTAATTTGGACAACCCACAATCACAGAATCAGACTTTTTTTTCACCAAGTCAGACTCATACTGTTTTTACTAATGTGTACAGGAATTTGTTTTGGTGCAGGTGTCAGAACAGAAAAGTAAAGAACTAAGATAGGGTGAGACCTGTGAGTGATGTGTCATATGTACATAGTCTGCAAAGAGGCCGGAAATGTTATGTCCAGTGCAATCGGCGGTTTAGATAAATAGACAGTGCAACTATTCATAGTGTGCAGCAGTATTTGCACATTCAGGATTATGGGCGTCTGTGGCAGATAGGACATGTAAACATAGGTTGTCTCAAGCATTAAGTATTTACAAAAAATGTACCATTTTTTTCTGCCGGGGACAGTCTGCCATTTACCCTGATAATTATCTGTACCCTTTAAATTGGCAGTAATCAAGGAGATTTTCACCATATGTCAACACCAAACTGTGCAGAATTTCAATATACAAATAATATAAATAAGCTGCTCCTAAGCCAGGCACTGGGCCCTGAGCTTTCTCCGGTTGCCAGCAAAGAAGAGGATGGCACTTACACTGGACAGCTTCCATGTGTGAATGTGTGCATATGTGCAACCATTTCGTCCTTCTGGTATCACAGCAGTAAAACTCTGCAAGATCAATAACTAATCCATTATAATTTGCTATTTTAATCAGAGTGTACTTCCTAAGAAATCTCCCTATCGCTTATACTCCCTGTATTGGAAGTGATTCAGTCTGGGGTTCGCAGGGAAATGTGTGTTTCTTGCCTGATTAAATAAAGGTTAAAAACTACACTCTCCACCTTCCCGTCATCAGCCTCTTCTACCTCCTTCTCATCTCTCATTTCCATGTAAAGGTCAACCTCGAAAAAGAGATTCAAACCCCAGTTGGGGTAACCCATTGGAATGACTGAAAGGTGGAATTAAAACTAAGGAATTAATTCATGCTACAATCCATCTTCTATTCATTCTTCTCCTCATTTGCTATCCCCTTTCTGTCTCAATTTCTCTTCCCCTGTGTATTTCTCCGACTCTGTGTGGCTCTCTCTCTCTCTCTTTTCATCCTCTGGCTGCCTCCCTACCGGGCAAGGAAGTGCTGCTCCCACAGAGGGCTGTTACTTCAACATACCTGTTGAGTAGAGCTGGAGGGGAGAGCTTCTGCATGGGTTTTAAAAATAATTAAGACACAGAGGTATTGCAGACATGTATACACACAAGCACATACTGTGCTCACAATAGTGAAGGCTGTTGTGTTATTGGTTACTCTATAAGTTTTAAATTCTGATTAGTTGTATACTTACACAACACGTCTCTGTACTTGTAAGGGCATAGAAATCAGAAGACAGACCTCCAGTTTGTCCCAGTGAAAACTGTTCAGAGTGAAAATTGATGATTCTTTAGAGAAACCAGGACAGTGTTTCTGAAAATGTCATTTGCTGTGGGATTTGTTAAATGTAATTTTTTAATGCTGTGAGTGCCACAAACAAATGCGATTCACCTCCAATGAATTGAGCTGAAGGCACAAATCAAAGACAGATATTTCGAAATGTATGCCACATGGACGATTGGCATGACTTCAGAAAGGAGGTGACAGGAAGTGACGAATGAGAGAAGGCAAAACAATTCCAACATGCTTGTCTTTTTGTCAAGAAGTCGTGAGGCACCCCATTTTATCCACACAGGATAAAATGAGCAATTGTTCCACCTGACAATAATTTTCATTCATGATGACGCACTCCTATTGTACCAGGCCATTATCAGAGTCCAGCATGAGCAAATACTTCATACAGCTAAAACTGTGAATGGCTAGATAACACTAGCGGTAAGAGAAAAAAATATAATTTGGGTGAAAAGAACCATTTATCTGCAAAACCTCAATTTTACTTTAATATTAAAATCAAGTTACCCTCAAAAGCAGACCTTTGAAACAGTAAGACCAGCTAACACATGCTTTTAAAAAAAATGTATTTGGTCCTCAGAAAGATGGAAGTAAAAGAACACACACACACATTAAACAGGATGAAATCGACACATTGCCTGCAGTCTGGTATCTTTCACTCATTCAATCACTCACAAGTTATTGAGGAGAATGGCCTTGGGCATGCTCTGGGTTAAGTTTATGAGAACACAACTAAGCGTGGCTGAGCCTTATCCAGACACACAGCTATCAGACTGGAATAGACCTCACTGGGGCAATGGTAATCTAACAAATCTAAACAACATTTATGGTAATCTAACAAGCCTAAAGAACATTCATGTTTGGATTAAGAGTGAGCAGCCGGAGGTGCTAGCACTAGTTCTCGTCTTTGACTCGAGCTCATATCTCAGCTCAGATGTGGCATTCTTTACTCACATGTACAGTGTAGTGTGAACATCAAAAAAAACTCTGTTTCTCACTTTCTCTTTACATCTTTATATAAGATTTGCTTTTTTTGTGCAATTTTTCACCCCAGCTGGGAATCCAGCAACAGCCACCACTTTCCCTCCACTATTGTCATTGGGTGCTTTTCTGCTCTAAGTTGAAAGGTTTTTCAACTCAAGGTGTTCAGAGTGAATCATAATTTGATTAACGTGAAATTTTCACAATGAGGGCCTTGAGCGGTACAGGAATATAACCATAGACTATATATAAGAAATGGACATAGTCATCGTGACGTCACCTGTTGGTTTGTGGACTGCCGTTTTGAAGCCTCGAGTTTGGCCAATAGGGCGCCGCCATGTCGAGTTTTTGCAACCAGGAAGTGCCCGTAAGTGATGATACGGCGTAGCTAACGGCCGTGTGCGGAGCTAACTAACTTGCTTAGCTAGGTGCAACTGTAACTCATGTTAACTGTCATTTTAACAGGGCTGATAACTTTGTCTAGCTAACAACAGTCTTAATACTAAATGTACTCACCAGAGAAAGTGAATAGCCAACTAATAAGCTTTTTCAACGCCGATGGTTAAAGTTACACAGTGCAGAGGGTACGAGTTGGCTCTAGCCTCGTTGACAGGTCACTATGGTAACGACTTGTTAATCATAGATAATTCTGCCCTGAAACATTCTCTGCTTTGTGGTCTATTTTAAAATAAATGGGACCGTAATTTACTAAATGAACATCAAGTGACTGAGACTATAAACTCATCAGGAAAGTGTTTACTGGAGTAATTATTCAGCTGAGAAGTAGGGTAATTTTCCCATTATTTCTAATAATAATATTAGAAATAATAATAATCTAGCCAGACTTCTTTTTGCAACCAGAAGAGAAACAAAAAGTTGTTTCTCATCGCATTTAAAAAGAAACTTAAGAAATAAATATCCCAGTTAAAATATAACCTAAAAACACATTCCTAAAAATAGAGAGATAAAAAACAACAACAATCAGTACAGTTCAATACACACTAAGCACCCAAGCTCACAACAAAGTTTTATACAGTAGTCCTTTTGTTGAATTTTGAAGTTTCACCTGTACTGTCTAGGTGACAGGGCTGTAGGTGTCTGCATTTTGGGGGATATGCGATCGGGATGGGGAGTGGCAACAGTCCATTTGTGATTCTCACGCCTTGAGGGGAAAAAACTGTTCAGCATCCTGCTTGATCTGGAGCTGATGCTTCTGTACCTCCTCCCAGATGGCAGGAGGGAGAAGATGTGATGGGATAGGTGGTTTAAGTCCTTGCAGCATCCAAAACATTCATAGCCGGGTCCACCAACTGGACAACAGAAATGTTGTCGGTAGCATCATGTTCACAGTGACATGCTTGGTTATTGATGCTTCTGAAGCTAAAACTGTGCTCAAACACTGTGCTGTCCTTTATCTTCCACTTGTCTATATACAGTTTATATTGGCAAAATCCAGCCAACATTTACAGATCACAGCAATTGGCCAAAAGCACTCTGTGGCTGAGAACTTCCTCTGGTCTGCTCTCCTTGTGGGAGTTTGTCTGCTAGATAGCAAACGATGTTACATCCACTCTAAACAAGACTGGAGATAATTCAGTGAAGGCCTACAGGAAAGAACTAGTGAAAGAAAGACTATGTTATGGCTATGCTAGGCTATGTTGAGCTGAGAAAAAGAAGAGAGTGGAGAGAGAAAATTAAACAAAAGCAGGAATAAGATTTGTTGAAGTTTCTTTTACATTTATTCATTTAGCTGATGATTTTATCCAAAGTGATTTACAGTTGCTAAATATGCCAGGGGTTGCACACTTCTGGAGCACATTGGTGGATGTGTCACAGTGGGTAATTAAACCCAGCTCTCTCACACCAAAGGCATGTGTCTTAGCCACTGCCCCATCACCACACTTTGTGTTACCTGCTTTGTATCAGTTGTGAACATGGAATTCTGTTATTTAATTTTAATGCTAAGTTTAATTACCACAAAGACACCATGGTTGAAATGAACAATCTTTATTACAAAGTATTGTTAGAGGATATCTTCCTTCAAAATAAACCTGAATTATTTTTATTTATTACTGCTACTATTTACTTTTGTGGATAGCATTTTTTGTAAATACTATTGGTGTTAAACTGTATTTTCAATCACCGTTTATTATTAAGTCTCAAAATATATAGAACCTTTAAATTTTTAAATAACTAACAGTGCAACAGAAAGACAAAAATGTGCAACAGTGCAAAACTAGGGAAAGTTAGAAAGTTGGAGAGACATACTGTATTTAGTGAAAGGAAAAAAACACTGTGGAGACTAACACAAAGACATGAAATAAATTAACCTGAGAAAATCCAAATGAGACATTGAAAGAGAATATTATGTATGCACAGGATCTGAATGAACGGTGCAGCAGCTTCGTGAAAGGTTGAAAAGAAAAGAGAGAAGAAAAGGGAGCGAGAAAAATGGAAGGAACATTGCAGCAGCTTTGAAGGTAAAGCAGGCAGGCTGGCTGGTTGGTTGGCAGGCTGGGACCCACAGATAGTGCTAATAGGCATAATTCTCAGCTCCGTTTCCATGGCACTTCCCACACTGGTACCTGGCTGGATGACTGACTTAGCTGACTGACTGGTTGGCTGATTCACAGATTGGCCTGCTGTCTGGCTGACAGACTAAATATTTGGCTGGCTGTCGGGCCTGCTGACTGACAGACTGGATTGATTGACCAATTGACAAACTGAGAAGCTGGCTGGCCAACTTCTGTCTGTCTGTCTGTCTGTCTGAATGACTGACTGACTGACTGCTTGACTCATGATGGGTTTTCCAAATGAATGGCTACAGTCTGTTGTATTTCTGAGTTACTGTGTGTCCGCTTGACTAGTTCACTGACAAACTGGAAAAATCAGTTTGGTGTCATGTTTCTTAGCACTTACCTCTATCTGTACTATCTATGTTTTCTGCCTTCTGTCTGTCTGCCTATCTATCTGTCCCTCTTTCTCACTGGTCTCCGGGGTTGCCATGTCTTCCTTGGTATCGTTTTCTCTACAGCTCTTGCAGCTCAGACTCTGGGTAGTGCAAGGATTTCGGTGAATACCACAGTGGGGATTGAACCACCGACCTTCCGATTAACGGCCAACCCGCTCTACCTCCTGAGCCACAGCCGCCCCGATCAACAATAAGCCTCAGTTTAGCTGGAAATGTTACACTTACTAATAAATAGACTGCAGCTCTGCAAGATTAAGGCGGAGATACTATGTGTAACCCCCCCACGCTGCTCACAATCACTGTGCACAAACACACACTGATTCGACTAACAGTTGACTATAGGCTTAAAAATTCTGATTCAACTATGTATATCCTTACCCGGGGACAGCCTTAGAGGATATTGTATCAACTTATATAATTTTCCCTCAGGCTTAGTTTAACCATAATCACTAAATCTTTGAATCCCAACTGAAACCCTATCTTAAATATAAACCCAATTCTAACCTTAATTCTAAAACCACATATTCATGACACTAAACACTCTAAGGGTGCTTTCACACCTGTAGTTCGGTTCATTTGTTCAGGACCAAGTGAAAAAAAATGATACACTGTTGCATTTTAGTTCTGGTCCAGTTCATGTAAACACTGCAGTTTTCCAAATGAACCAAGAAAAGTAACCATGATCCATCCATCCATCATCAACCGCTTATCCTGTGTACAGCGTTGCGGGGCGCTGGAGCCAATCCCAGCTGACATTGGACAAAAAGCAGGGTACACCCTGGACAGGTCGCCAATCCATCGCAGGGCCACACATAGTCAAACACGCTCACACTCACACCTAAGGCCAATTTAGGGTCACCAATCAACCTAGCCTGCTTGTCTTTGGATGGTGGGAGGAAGCTGGAGCACCTGGAGAGAACCCACGCAGACACGGGGAAAACATGCAAACTCCACACAGAAAGGCCGGGGCAACCGGGGTGACAGTTGACAAAAATTTATGCAACAATTTAATGCTTATGATCTGTATCGCAAAGAGCTTACAAAATAATAATTTATTATAAGCATGATTAGTATGGGGCCTTGCCTATTATGAATAATAACATAAAAACAGGAAATACAGTAATATTTCAGGACTAATTAGCATATAGTATGCTGTGGTATGTCTGTCACAAATGTTTTTATGAACTTAATGACCTGACAGGCTAAATGGAGTACTACTTTCCCTCCTATTTTACCAGATTTTTACCCATTAATCAGGGAAAATACCCGCACTGGCAAGTACACATTACCAAATGATTTCCATAAACATAGCCTATATAGATCAATTATAAGATTGCTGAACACATTTTGCGGTCAGCAGATTTAGATTTACTCATTTAGCTGACACTTTTATCCAAAGCGACTTACAATTGCTATACATGTCAGAGGTCGCACGCCTCTGTAGCAACTAGGGTTTAAGTGTCTTGCTCAGGGACACAATGGTGGATGGGTCACAGTGGGGGATTGAACCCAGGTCTGGATTTATGGATTTAATATTGGTTTAGCTTTGGAAATAAAGGTCAGATCACATCTCTGCTATCATAAAATCCTGTGGTCGGTTTGTTTGCTTTCACACGTGAACCACACCAGTGTTCGTTTGAAAGCGTACTGAGACCACCTCTTCAAAGAGGGGTCAGTACACTTGTTTGGTCTGCTGTGAACATTATGCAGGAACATTACAGAATATTTTGCCAGTAGCTCTGTGGAACATCCAGGACATGCATCAATGTTTTATTTTGACAGCAATGACTTCCTGTGTTCCCATGAACTCTATCCTTGTTTAGTGTTTTACATAGTTTAGAGTCGTCATCAGAGATGTTAGCATGTTGCAGAGATTTCTGGAAGTCTTCAACTGACACTCTAGGATTCTTCTTCCCCTCACTGAGCATATCTTTGCAGGACAGCCTCTCCTAGGGAGAGTAGCAACAGTGCTGAACTTTCTCCATTCATAGACAATTTGTCTTACCATGGACTGAACATCAACGCTTTTAAAGATACTTTTGTAATTCAGCTTCATGCAAGTCAACAATTCTTAATCTTAGATCTTCTGAGAGCTCATTGTTCAAGTCATGCTTCACATCAATGCAATGCTTCATGGGAGTAGCAAAATTAAAATGGTTGTGTGTTTTTTATACAGCAGGACAGCTCTAACCATCATCTAGAATCTCGTCTCACTGATTAGACTCCAGGTTGGCTGACTCGTGACTTCAATTAGCTTTTTCCACCAAACATTGTGAATGTTTACAGTGTGTTTCATAAAAACATAAAAACAAGTAATTGTTTGTGTGTTATTAGTTTAAGCAGACTGTCTATTGTTGTGACTTACTCTAGATGAAGATCAGATCATATTTTAGGACCAATTTATGCAGAAATCCAGATAATTCCAAAGGGTTCACATACCTTTTTTCTGTCACTGTATGTGCTAATTTGGTGTAAAAAGGTATTGCAGAACAGAAAGCACTTTCAGCACCTACAATAATGTTTTAAATCAAATGCTGCAATTTCCTTTTACATTTTTCTATAAGTCAATATATGCACTTTTGTGCAATTTTCAGCCCTTACTTTATCTTAAACTCCCTTAGGAAACTTAATGAAGTCGTTCTATTTTCTGTTAGATTGTGCTGTCAATCAAGCCCACAATAGCTGTGTTAGTTATGAATGGAACAGGTGGATAGAGTTTAGTTAATATAGATAAGACAAGAAAGGTGGCAATGAGCAAGCAAGTGAACAAGTCAAACTATATATCTTTACAAAGGTGTGCACATCATTAGAATGCATATGACAATCAGTCTTCTGTTCTAGTGTTTCACTGCCCCATCTTTCGCTAATATTAGCTGAAATCCTGCACCCTTGAGCTGAAAATGCAGCATACAATTATGTGAATGTTTAATGTAAAACATGTGTGATTCTTTAATTATTTTGAAGGCAATTGTGGCTCATAATTTCTTTTCTCCCGTACTTACATACCTTCTTCTGCTGCAAACACACCAGTATGCCCCACCTCTTTCTGTTTCTCTGTCCCTGTATGTGTTTGCTCTGCTGACTTTCTCCTCAGCGGTATGTTTTATAAAGTTGCCGAAAAGACACAAAACTGTTGTTTTTTCTGGTCCGTGCTTGTAAAATATCCACCATGTCCATGTCTTTGAACTTAGTCTAATACGTGTTACCTCTTAATATACCTGGGCAACCTAGCCAAGTAAAGTCTATGTGCCTATTTTATTGTTTTTCAACTGGATATGACGAGCCTATTTTTTACAGAAAAGGGGAAAAACTTTGTTAACTGTTCATTGGAGTGATGTCACATGTCAATCAAACAGTACCTTTTTAAAAAAAAAAATCTTTTCTAAAGATGAGATTGTAATCAAGTGGATTTCTCAATTTCACCATATAGGCTATTATCAGTGGATAATATAAAGCTTTTAATGTATTTCCTGATCATAAAAAAATGTAAAGATTTTTACTTTCAACATCACTCTGAGAGCTGTAAAATCCTACTTAATCCTATGATCCTGTGTGCTGTTTTTCTCAGGGGCCCTCAGCCCCTCCCGGTCTTACTTTGGGAACTTTCCATTTGCTTTTGTGACCTGACATCATTAGTGTTGTTTGTCAGATGCAAAGCTTTAATTAAAGCCCAGCTATCGAGGACAATAATTAAACGGAAAGACAGCCTTGTTTGGAGAAGAAAGGGAGGGGGAAAATAATGCTGTCTCTTCCTCTGGCTTCTTGTCAAAATAAAACCAATGGCAAGAATGTGATAAAAGCAGCAAGGAGGGTATGTGATAAAAGGTGTCAGGTTGTGTTTTGGTGATGAAGCATATTTATTTGTGTTTCTAGATGAAAGGCAGCAGAGATAAGAATTCTTAAAACAATGCAGGTGGACAGAATAGAGGAACAACAAGTGGACAGATTAAAAGATATACAGACAGAGATAGAAAGAGAGACAGGAGACTGACCCAGATGATAAAATAAACTGGAGTAGTGTGGTCAGGAAAATTACAAACTTAAAATACGGTGCTGATCAGTTGTTGTGACTGGACTTGACAGTAAACAACTAGCTTTCAAATAAGTCTTGACTGACTCGCCTTTCATGTTTGTAGAACGGAGTAACATGTCAAGCTAGCAGTCATGTTGTATCAGATATGCTGTAAATATGAGCTGCTGACAGGGAAAAAACAGACTAACTGTAATCACAAGCATGACAATATTTTTTTGTGGTTTCCAAAATCTTCTTAAATTGTAAAAGTGTGCCAGAGGTTTTGCTGCTACCCCAATGAAAACAAGAATTGCATAAGTACATCAAGATGCTAGACTTGGAGTTGTCTTCAAAGAGTGAGAAGAGAATGAATTCAGACAACAGGATGAAAGAAGGAGAATGAGTATCTGTGTCAGTGTGAGTTTGGCCGTTATGATCAATGTCCAAATCGCTGCTTAATAAATAATTCAGATTGCTCACAACATGAACTAATGCTTACATTCACACACATGCTCTACTTTGTAGCAGTTAAATCAGTGAAATCAATCTGCTTCAAAGTGGAATACATAACAAATGATTAATGAATAACTTTCAGAATTGTAAAGGAGAGAACGGGTCACTTTAGCTGTTGTTCAACTGAGCTAAAGCTGATAAGTGTTTTCTGTGGGTGTTTTATTTTACACATGTAACGATGACAACAGTGCTGGGTCAAAGGCAAATTGAAGGCCTGTGGTGGAGGAATTGAATTGTCAATATCAATTTCATGGAACAGTTTGAAGAGAGGACTGAGAGCTGCTCGGGATGTGGTGCGACAGAAATGAGAAGTGACTGAGAGGCTAACTAAGGTGCAAGTCATGACAGAGGATGAGAAGGAGGAGGACAAGCTATTAGGGATGGGCCAGTTTAACAGAAGCTTCCAAAGTTGGCCATTACTCTTCAGTAGATTGGGTTACGCTATGTCATTGCTTCATTTCTTGCTGCAGCAGCAGCAGTCTTCTCCTTCTTCTCCTTCATCCTCCTATTTATCTTTTAGAGAGAGAGAGAGAGTTTAAGAAGAGTCTATTACTCACTTGTTCTTACTATCATTTCCCTGTCATTCATGTTGTGGCTAGATAATTTTTCCCTGGGAGGGAATCAAAACTTTGGAAACAAATTAAAAGAGTCGAGTCGGATCTGTGGTGATGAGATACATAATATTTTATGCTGGATTAGAGCCTAATCCACGGTTAATCCCCTGAGAAAGGTAAATAGCTAAATGTCAGCTAGTATCCTGTTAAAACATGCAAATTACAACAGCCCTACTCTGTTTTCCACTTAGCCCACCTCCCTGTTTTTACCCCTATATAAATGCAGCTATTACATTTTTTCATTATGTACCTCAGAGTTGAAATAATTGAACTGCAGCTGCAAGCTGACGAACCTCATAGACAATGACAAAAACACCAAAGAAAAGCAGTGTTGCTTTCATAGACATGGCAATTTCCATTTCTATTGGTGCATCATATGCTAATGTCTGAACAGAAGATCTGCCATTAATTCTAATATGAGTCTGTTATTTTTATGAACATGAATAATTACAGAACATAAAAAGCCTGGTTTCATTTGAAAAGTCAAAATATATTTCTCTGGGCTTTATTAGGACTTAATGAAATAATCATGGTAGTAAATGGATTTATTACTGTGGTGCATTACCTTGAAGGGATTGGGTAGCATGGGTATTAGATTCATACACCTGTTTTTTTACACAGTCCTTTTAGTAATGAGACCTAAACTCAATTAATTCAAAATCATCTGGGGGTATGTGAACTGTATTACAATTTTCTGCCTACTCTTAATCATTTTGTCATTATCACTATTAATGTTAATACCCCTCCTCCTTCTTGCCCCCCCCCCTTTCTCTCTGTGTTATATAGACCTTCTACCTTTCACTGAGAGGGAGTATTTCCTCGTCTGTGTTGTCAAGACGTACACTTGTCAGGGGCCATGAGTAGCTGCTGGGGTGACAGTCTCCAAAACCCTTTGACGTGGAACACCTAAAATGGGGACAGGACTTGCTGCTATGCTGCAAGCTCAGCTCTAATCACCGTGAAGACGCCCTCTGTTCACCTTTCTCTCTACTTAGATTTGGCCTGCTTGCCCCTGACCTGCACCCTTCCTGATTTGAAACTGCTGCTCGCTGCCTCCCTCCTGTCAACTCCTTTCTTTTCCACCTTTCTACTGAGGCAACCTCAAACTCTCCTAATCCAAACCATGGCCAGCAGACTCCATTTGTCCTCCCTGTCTCCCTCCCTGATTGTCTCCCTCCTGCTACCTGCACTGTTGCTCCTGCACCTGCCTGGCACGGTGAAAGGGGACTGCTGGCTGATAGAGGGGGATAAAGGCTACGTTTGGCTGGCTATCTGCAGTCAGAACCAGCCTCCATATGAGACCATCCCCCAGCACATCAACAGCACGGTCAGTATGAACTTATCTATTTAGGCATTTTATACAACTATAGCCACCTTTGTTAAACTGTACGCCTTCATGTACTCTGAGCTAAAATGGTGTTTGCTAAAGAAGACATGCCATTAATCATGACAGTGACTTTTGCAAAGCTGCAAGGGAATCAAATCTTCTGTTCACTCCCTATTGTCTTTTATTGTGTGATTCTGGTGGTTGTGATTGTAATACAGTATTCAAAATCATTTTTAAATACTTAAAATGCAGATTGCATATTCTTAATCAAATACAGTTACAAGGATATCTTAAATAGACATGGCGACAAAAGCAGTTATGGCTAAATTATTACAGAACATGACTGTAATAATATTATTAAAGCAAATAATCGCTAAATACGTAAGATTGGAGGGGTAGAAGAGACACATCAACAAAAACAAAGTGATGGTTTTTGAAATTGTTGACTAGCTAACCTTAATTGACTGGTGTGTATATATAAACATGTGCAGCATCTGTAGCAAACAAGAAGAATCTCAGGGCTGCACTTTACACTTCCAGTGTAAGATCACTACACTGAAAGAAACTTATTGTTAGAACTGTAAGCTATTCTAAATCCACAATCTGTACATCTCCAACATACTCAGACATATAATGGCTCTCTGTTGTCAACATTTTTAAGAGATGTGTGTATTATATAAATGTATTTCAGTCACTATAACCATCCAGAATTTGCTGAGTAAGTTATTAAAAGTAAAAAAAAATTGAACATAATTCATTAAAGCACTCAGTGGTAAAGTTAACAACAACCACATTCCACTCTTATCCAGTACTCCTGATTAGGTGAAGGCAAATTTTGATAAGACGTATAATTGGGGAAATTACTCATTAGTAGGGATGGGGATCGTTAATTTTTATTGATACTAATACCATTAGTGTGACTGCCTAACGATCCAAGTCTTTATCTATACCACTATCAATACTTTACTATTATTTGGTGACGGTTATTTGGTAAGACGAGACCCAACGGTCATGAGGTTTGCCTGCATGGTATGAGGAAAATATTCACTGTGCAATGTACTGTTAAATACACTAATATTGAAGTGTGTATATTAGCTGCCTGGTTGTTTTTAAATTAATTATAGGATTAGAAATAAATATATTTAAATGCAACTAAATGTTGTTTCCAGAGCAGAAACATGTTTACATAAGCAAAGTCACTATATAAACTTGATATCTGACCACAATACTGAGTGACATCAAAGTCCCCTAAAAGGACTTTCACTCAATATTGCCGCCATCTTGGCAACACTTCCGGACAGCTATTTTGGACTTACAAGACTAGGCTCATATCTAAATGAATGGGGCGAGAGCCAGAAGTTTTACTGGTCACCGGAACATAGAAACGACATGAATAGAATCATTCAAATCTGATAAAAAATCGCTGAAATAGTTTGACAACTTTTCCCCAAAATAAGTTTTAAAAAGCGTTTTTCTTGACCGGTTATACTTCTACTGCACATGCGTTACCACTTCTGCGCATGCGTAATAGAAGTAAAACAGACCCTTATGTCAGTGGAACTACACGATTGGCTGAAATATGATTCCCGCTTTGGCTGTTAAAAGCAGACAATTGGCTTTCTAGCGGGAGGGGCGGGATAACCACCATCTTTGCCGTTACGGGCTTTCCCCATAGAGTTATATTGAGGATGTGATTGAGTGGTGTGTCTACTCTAAATTGTCTATGGTGATGTTTAGAAACATAAAAAAACTCAATCAGCATCTTTCTCATCTTCCGCTCTGCCCTGTTAACTACTCATTAGGCATCAAACTTGAATATTTTGGGGTTCAATATGCTCTTGGCTGCTATTTTTGGCCAAGAGTTCACATGAATGTCATCTGATCTTTTGTCTCCCTTAGGTTCATGACCTGAGGTTGAATGAGAACAAACTTAAGGCTGTGCTCTTTACCTCCATGTTCCGCTTCACAAACCTTACTGACCTCAATCTTACCAAGAATGAGATCAGCTACATCGAGGATGGGGCATTTGCTGGGCAGGCCAACCTACAGGTCTGCACCTGAGAACACAACTTTCTTTTTAAGTATTTGGTTCTTTATATTTATTTGTTTATCACTAACTTAAAGTTTTAGTTCTCCTATTTACATTGCCTTATTTGTATACAAGGCAAAAATATTAACAAAAGGTTCTAACACTAATACTAAGAGAGACAGTGTCCTCTTTGTCACAATACCCCACACATTGTTTGGATTTGTTATGAATGACATCTTTACCGCATTTAAAACTCTCAGAAAACAATTTTAGCCAAACAGAACAAAAAACAATGTTTTTAAACCATGCCACACATTCATACAAATGTTTGAATAATTTCAGCCTTTATAATATAAATCCCATACAAAATATAGGTGGGGGCATCCCCCAAACCACTTACAGTGCATATTTTAGTATTTTATTTATTATTTTGGTTGAATTAATTAGTATGTCATTTTTCTTACAAATTGCAGTACACTAGTAGAGTTAAGAATATGTTCTGACATAATTCAACCAACAATTCTGGTTCTCATTACATTACATTACATATTTGTCATTACATGACATTACATGACAAATATGTTTGAATGATGTCTAGTCCCAATAACATATATCCCTTTGAAGTAGGGCTGTACAATTTCACCTAAAATCAAAATCACAATTAATTGAACATTTTACCTTGACTACAATTAATGAACGATTGTTTTGTTTTTGAATGTTGTTTTTGCCTTTATAGTTTACTGACAAGGTTTTAAGTATGCTCAATTATTAAAGCTGGGTTTATTTTATTTTTTTTTTGTTTCACAGATTTAAAAAATCAATTATCTAAATGTTAACTGAAAAGGTAATGTTGACTTCCACATTATAGAGACACGGATCCCCAATATTTGGCGCATCACCGCTGCTGAATAATGACTGTTGCTACTAAAATTTCACTCAGTTACCAATGTCAATTATAACACACGCTTTGCTAGCTTACGGCTGCTGTTGTAAGAGCTTCGGAGTTAGGTCTTTTAAGGAGTGCGGTGTGTGTTCGTAACGAGTGGTAGAGCGAATGAGAGAGAGAGAGTGGCAGAAAGTGACAGAAAAAGCGAGCAAATTTGTTGTCAATCTGGCAATAAATGTACATTGTAGGTCACAGCGTGTCAGCTAATGGATGGTCTGTTGTTTCGCCAACTACTGGAAAGTGAAGGTGGTTAGCGCCAGCTCACTTCTCCCCGACTTAAAGGTCAGCAGGACAGGACGGGGCGGAGTCATGTGACCGTACACAGTAGAATGTTTTTAAGGGGAAAGTACATGAACACACACTGTAGGGAAATATTTATAAATAACCAACATGGTAAAATGAGGTCGGTTAGAGGCTCTGAATTTCGAATTTTGATTGCTTTTCAATTAATTGTCCAGCCCTACTTTGAAAGAAATTGAGAGAATATCTTTAAAAAAAACTTCTACAAAATGATTAACATTACTTTTCTTGTGTGTTACTTTTCTTGGGCGGCTGTGGCTCAGGAGGTAGAGCGGGTTGGCCGTTAATCGGAAGGTTGCCGGTTCAATTCCCGGCTCCCCCAGGCT
>JAPMOB010221218.1:0-32181 GCA_029875015.1 Lepomis gibbosus | reverse complement strand
GCTCCGGCTTCCTCCCACCATCCAAAGACATGCAGGCTAGGTTAATTGGTGTCTCTAAATTGTCCTTAGGTTTGAGTGTGCGTGGTTGTCTGTCTATGTGTGGCCCTGCGATGGACTGGCAACCTGTCCAGGGTGTACCCCGCCTTTTGCCCAATGTAAGCTGGGATAGGCTCCAGCCCCCGGCGACCCTGTACATTTTTTAAATTTATTGATCATAACTGTACAAACTGATCTTCTTTTTTTCGTTTTTTTTTTTACTATATTGAGGTAGATTGCTTTATTATTACACAGACTCGTATTAAGGAATATTTTACTTTACTGGAAAAGTACATTTCCATTTAAGAAGTGCCATTCACCGGATGCTGTTCAAATTCCTATTCAAAACATAAGCCTATATTTTCCTGATGTCCATGACAGGAGGGGGTTCTGATGGGTGATGGTCCTGATCATAAAGAGTGGGCATTGGAACTAATTCACTTCCTGTCGCTTCCACGGCCCTAAATTGGAAAATATGGATCAGGAGCATAGACTGTAGGAAGAGCCTTAATGTAGATTGTCTTCATCACCAGTGGAAGGCAGCAATGCGCTAAGAAGAAGAAGAAGAAGAAGAAGACGACGACGACGACGACAGGAGGGGGCGGTGTTGCGTTATTCCACGTTGGTTGCAAACTGTAACCAAACAGCAAAGAAGAATCTGTTAGAGCGGTCCAGAAAGATTTTGGCTACCCATCTTCTGTGTGATACCCTGGGGAACTATTCACGTATACTTTGTAACGTTTCCCCCGCTGGTCAACCGACGTAAATCTAATCTTAGTTTAACGACAAATATAGGATTTCTAACTGTCCTTGAAAGGCACAAGAAATGGCACAAAATACAGGTGAGTGTGTCAGCTAACACTAGCTGGGTTAGCTAGTTATGGTCAATTGGAGCTAGCATGAACTCATTGAACAGATGCACTTTCTGTAGAAATGTGTCCGTAATAAAATGGAAATGGTAAGGGGATCTCTCAGGTAAAGCGCAGTTGGTCACTAGGTTATGTTGCGCTCTGTAGCCTAAACACACAAGTAAAGTATTTTCTGAACGCCTGTCCCAGTTAGCCTAGCCGAGATTCATGTTGCCTGAAGACATGTTCAGGCAGAACTTCATTCAGAAATGTTGCGTCTTACATATCGACAAACATTAACGACCTAAATATGCCTTCAGACGTACAATTTTAAAGTCGTAAGCATCTTTTGGTAATTTCGGCGAACATATAATCCACCGAAATGTAAGAATATATAACTTAATCCCACGCGCTTCTGTCAACAGTGAGTGACGTTAGCTAACAACAAACAGAGTGAAACAGAAAGATGGTAACGCTAGTGTTACTCAAATTACATGCATTTTGAATGGAAGAGAGGACTACAATGATAATAGAAATTTGATGTAATATCAGAACAAACGTTTTGATTGCGACACCATCACATGTCTGATTTAAAAAAAAAAAGGTATTAGTAGCTAACGTTAGGCATCGATGGGTATATCTGCTCGTCAATGCAAACGTCTCATCAGCCAGTCATGTGGCAGCAGCAAGTCAGTGCATAAAATCATACAGACATGGTCAAGAGTTTCAGTCGCTGGTGTGGGGAATATTTTCATCACAAATGTTGCAATCTTAACAACCAGTGATTGCCCATATTCGCACAGGTGTCTGAGCAGCAACTAGGAGAATGCAATCAGAAAGCACAGGTCATCTCAAGCTGGTTCAACCCAAGGGGGTAAGCCACAGTTAGAACAGTGAAGCCAATCAAAGCCTCCATGAAGGGATCCATGTAGGCCCAAAAATGACGTCAAAACCCTGTGACATTCTGCCGCACTTGAGAGATGCAACTGTATTCCTAAATTATAAACTCTCTGTAAATCTAAAAAAAACTATTTGCATCAGTGGTTAGTGTTTGGCAGGTGAACCTTGTACGTGAGCTGATTAAACTGTGAAGATCTGAGTCAGACAAACACACTGAGCCATGAAACTTTTTTTTGGCGCAGCTATCAGATTTACGTTGTTTCTGCCGCTGTTCTACATCATCAAACCATGGTTATGCTGTGCGATCATGCGTAGTAGATGCTGGTGCCAACAGGAAGTAGCCGATGGCATCAGCTTACTATTTTATTGGTCCAAAACTGGCTTCACTGCTCTCAGCTGGGTGGCTTTGTCCAGCAATATACTGTCTATGGTTCAAAGAGTTCAGTTCATTCCAATGCCCTCCACAGTCACCAGATCTAACAGAGCACTTTTGGGATGTGATGGAACAAGAAATTAGCAACATGAATGTACAGCTGACAAATCTGCAGCAACTGTGTGATGCTATCATGTCAACATGGAGCAGAATCTCTAGGGAATGTTTATGGCATTGAATCCATGCCATGAAGCTGTTCTGGGAGCAAAGGCAGGTTTAAATGCTCCGTATTTCTATAGCGCCTTTCTAGTCTTTTCGACCACTCAAAGCACTTTTACACTACTTCAATCACACACTGAGCCTAAGTGCTCAAACAGAAACTAACATTCACACACTGGTGGAACAGCCACCAGGGGCAATTCCGGGTTCAGTAGGGACACTTGCCAAGGACACTCTGACATGCAGCCTGGGGGAGACAGGGATTGAACCAACCTTCTGGTTAACAGCCAACCCGCTCTTTCTCCTGAGCCACAGCTGCCCCAGGATTAGAAAGTTGTACCTAATAAAGTGGCCACTGAGTGTCACTCCTCATCCCAATTGCACATTTAGCCTTGGTTGGAGACCAGTGCTATGTAAGTTTGACTTTTTTTGTTTTGAACAGAACAAAACGAGGTGAAGCACGACAGCTCGTCCTCCCCTGGCATGACAGACCAAGAGAAGGAAATGGCGGCCAGTGCATATAAAGCATTTTCGGTAAATCATCTTGTTGCTTTTCTAATGTAATCCAACAATTTTGGTTGTTCTCAGTCTGCTGGTGTTACAGTGCAGCTCTTCTTTACAACAGTCAGATTTTCCGTACTGGAGGAGGGATCCCTCCTCTTTGGCTCTTCTTGAACCATTTTTGCCTCTGTGAAATGTTTTTTCTGAGGGTCCAGGTATAGATGGTGTCTAGTTAATTGCAAATTCCAAATTTGGTGTAACGGGCCTCTGTTTTCCTCACAGGCTGGGAAGTATGAAGAGTCTCTCAAACACCTTGAAGCCCTACAAGAGCTTAATAAAGAGGACTACAAGATTGCCATGAATAAAGCTGTTGTAGAGTTTTACACAAGCGGCCAGACTACCACAGGCTCTCTGAAGCAGACTCTAATGGCAATGAGGAACCAGGTAATTATTGAAATGTGGGTGGTATTTTTCTCATGCTTTCAGTTCATGTAGAATTTATTTTCAGTGAAAGTTCTAGACGAACACAGCCCTTTGCTTCTTCATGATGTCTTGGATTTCATCAAACATCTCATCTTTATCTTTCAGGTGCACACATCAGCAGAGGACGCTGATGGGTTGGACGATGTTGAAAATAGCTTGCTGTACTATAATCAAGCTATCATCCACTATCATATGCGACAGTTCTCTGAATCCATCTCCATAGGAGAGAGGCTCTACCAGTTTCTGGAACCATTTGGTATGTTATTGTGTTTTACTTGGCGTTTTGCTAATGATTAGGGCCGCGCAATAATCAAATTTTAATCACAATTTCGACTTTGGCTTCCAAACGATTCCAACAACTGCAACTGGCTAATCACATTATAAGTTTAAGCTTTTGCACTGCAGAAAACTTGCAGACTTTTCCTTGACTCATAGCCGAACAATTTATACTAAACAGGATGTGTTAAGCCTTGCTTTACCTGGACTGTGCTTGTAAAATATCCACCGTGTTCTTGTCTGTATTAGCAGATTTATACTTTCCTCATGGTTAGTTTAACTAACTGCATCTCCCGACGAACACCACTGTTGAATTTCAGCATTATGCATAATCATTTAAAAAATGAAGGATTCAATTTGAAATAAAATAATAATTAGTTGTAGACGTGAGACTTGGATTACAACTCAAATTTGACCTAGCTTAGCTTTGTTCAGACTGCAGGTAAATCAGATTTGTTTCTCAAATCAGATCTTTAAGACAGACTATCCGCACTGTTTGCTGGTGATCAGAGCAGATTTGTGTGTCCAGACATCACCAACCTATCTGGGTGATTTACTGCATGTACTGTTTACTGTAACGACATAGGTGTCAGTAACTATGTACACTATATTACCTAAAGTTTTGGGTCGCCTGCCTTTACATGAACACAAAGGTTGCTGACATCCCATTCCTAATCCGTAGGGTTAATATGGCGTTGGCTGACCCTTTGAGGCTATATTAGCTTCAACTCCTCTGGGAAGGCTGTCCACAAGGTTTAGGAGTGTGTTCATGGGAATTTTTGACCCTTCTTCTAGAAGCGTATTTGTGAGGTCTGGCACAAATGTTGGATGAGAAGGCCTGGCTCACAGTCTCCGCTCAAATTCATCCCAAAGGTGTTCTGTCAGGTTGAGGTCAGGATTCTGTGCAGGCCAGTCAAATTCTCCACATCAAAGTCGCTCATCCATGTCTTTATGGACCTGCTTTGTGCGCTGGTGCGCAGTCATGTTGGAGCAGGAAGGGGCGGAGCCATCCCCAACTGTTTCCACAAAGTTGGGAGCATGAAATTGACCAAAATGTCTAAGTATGCTGAAACATTAACAGTTCCTTTCACTGGAACTAAGGGCCCAACCTCTGAAAAACAACCCCACACCATAATGGTCCATCAGATTGCCAGAGAGAGAAGCAGGATTGGTCACTCCCGAGAACACGTCTCCACTGATCTAGTGTCCAGTAGCGGCGTGTTTTACACCACTGCATCTGACACTTTGCATTGCACTTGGTGATGTAAGGCTTGGATGCAGCTGCTCAGCTATGGAAACCCATTCCTCTACGCACTGTTCTTGAGATAACAACTCTGATAGGTTATTGAAACACAGCATCATGCGACTTTAAAATTTCACCTTGTGTGATGGACTGGGCAGGACACCACAGTATTCCAGTTATTCTAACAGTGATATACTGAGATGTGTCTGCCTTGAGTTGGGCATGGAGTTATTGTTGTATTTGTTCTAGAAGAGAAGTTTGCTCAGGCGGTGTGCTTCCTGCTGGTGGATCTGTACCTGCTCACCTTCCAGCCAGAGAAGGCCCTCCATCTGCTGGCTGTGCTGGACAAAGTGTCTGTCCAAGGAAGCAACAAGAACGGCAAAGGAGAGGTACCCTACTGCAATACATTGTCATAACAAGAAAATTACAGTTTTACACAACCTGCTTTTATTTTCAGTATACTAGCATTTTACTTTGCTTTGCTGAGATCTGTGGTTATGGTAAATCACTAATGAAATCTAATAAAACAAATGCTCATTGGCACATTCTCTGTTTAACCCACTTGTTTAAGAAATTTGCCTCTGGCATTTCTGCCTTCATCCTAATTAAATGGAGATGAATGGGATTTAGTGTGGCGGTGGTGATCTCAGCATTGGAAGATACATTTAGAAAAAAACTCAACAGTAGTGTGTTATTTGAGAAACTGTGTCCCCTATTTAAGTGGATAACACACAGAGCTCTGTCAACAGTCTTCATTTGAATTACTTTCTGCTACAGAAATTCTTTGAGTGAATTCTTCAGACCACACTTAAAGTGTTATATTCCGTTATCTAACTAAGCAAACTAAATATCTGTGCTGTGCCACTTGAACGGCTACAACTCGGAAGAATTGAATTAGTAAGTGCAGTTGTGTCTGAGGCCACTAAGTGAAGGTGGTCTCTATCAAGAAGTCAGTCAAACAAGCAAAGTTTGAGTAAGTTTCAGTATACAGATTACCGTTTATTGTTGTTACTTTTTATTGAGTGCTGTGCTTGATTCCAGAACAACAGTTCAAACAAAGATGGAGCAAACCAGAAGGCAGAGTTCACAGCCATGATTGAAGCAGCCAAATCAAAGATGCACCAGGCAAGAGCTGATTTTACCATCCACTGTTTCTCTGTTTCATTGTCCATTCTGGTGACTTTGACTGATTTTTGTTTCCTTTACAGTACAAAGTGAGAGCCTACATCCAGATGAAATCTTCCAAGGCCTGTAAAAGGGAGATCAAATCAGTGATGAACACAGCAGGGAATGTGAGTCTCAGCTATTTCATAACATCGTTCAATCAGTTGGGAGGGGATATCATATATGGGATATGCAAATTATTTGTTTTAGAAAACATCTTGGTCCATCCCCACTGACTGGCAACTTGTCAGCACAGACACCATCTGCCACCGTGCATTCAGATGGAAAAAAATACCAAAAGAACTCTTTTATAGGCCCCAAAACAAACACAGGCTTACTATGTGAAGTAATACTTTGTACAGCATGGTTATACAACGACATCAACATCAATGCTCTTAAAAAGCCATTACTTCCAATACAGAGTGGGTGCGCTCTCTCAGTAGGCCCATTACAATAACTACTTTTGTTGGACAATATAATGTCGTAGAAATAATTGCTATTAAATGTTGTTGTTGTCATTCTAAGACCATTCTATGACACTTATATAATGAGAATATAATAGCATAATAATGCAAGTACACACTTTGTGTGTGCAGTCAATATTGACTGCCACCTATATACAGCGTGCTAGCCTCAAAACCTTAGTCTCCTTATTAACTAGGCTTCTTACATGCTTGCTAATAACATTTTTTAAGGTGGGTCTCCAACAATGACAGTGTTGTCCAACAGTGTTGGACAGATTTGTGCAGCTGTGCTCATGAGGAGGATAGAGCGAGCGAGAGAGAGAGAGAAGGACGGGTGAGTGAGAAAAAGAAAGGGACGAGCGAGTAGATGTGCAGCGCAAATGCGCTACGGTGGTCTGCAATAAAATCCGATTTTAAATAGGCCTAGTAAATAAATAAAAAAAAAGAATCAATCTGTGGCGCGCCGTGACACTAACGGGAAACACTGTACTAGAAATGCCAACTTCTCACCTGATTTACTACCTCAGTGAACACTTTCCTAATGCGTTTCTGTCTCAATTACTTGTTTCAAGTCTTCTTTAATACAACATGATGTTCATTTAGTAAATTATGGACCATAAAGCCGAGTAAGCTTTAGGGCGGGATTATCTCTGGTTGACAAGTCACTACCATAGCGACCTGTCAATCAGGCTAGAGCATAGACAGTATATAAGAAGTGGATGTAGTCATCATGACGTCACCCGTTGGTTTGTGGACCGCCGTTTTGAAGCCTTGTGTTTGGCGATAGGTCGCCGCCATTTTGAGTTTTTGCAACCAGGACGTGCCCGGAAGTGACCATATTTGAACGAGACGGCGGAGCTATGGGCCGTGTGTGGAGCTTGCTAGCTTGCTTAGCTAGGTGCAGCTGTAACTCCGGTTAACTGTCATTTTAACAGGCTGATAAGTTTGTCTAGAGAACAACAGTCTGAAAACTAAATGTTCTCACCAGAGAAAGTGAACAGCCGGCTGCTAATAAGCTTTTTCAACGGCGTTTTTTAAATTTACACAGTGCTGTGAGTATGAGTGGCCTCTAGCCTGATTGACAGGTCGCCATGGTAACGACTTGTCAATCATAGATAATCCCGCTCTAAATCATTCTCTGCTTTGTGGTCTGTTTTAAAATAAATGGGACCATAATTTACTAAATGAACATCATTTTGTATTGAAGACGTGAAACTAGCGACTGAGACCATAAACTCACAGGACAGTGTTTACTGGGGTAATTATTCAGGTGAGAAGTAGGGTCATTTTCCCATTATTTCAAATAGAGCTGGACTTCTTTTTGCAACCAGAAAGTCGCCCCCTGCTGGCCGTTCAATAGATGCAGATTTCAGGGACTTAAGCGTTCGCATCAGGTCGCTGACCGGAAGCTTCCCGCTTGGGCTAGAGTAACTCGTTCCTACAGCACTGTGTAAATTTAACCAGCGCTGTTGAAAAAGCTTTAGCCAACGTTCACTTTCTCTGGTGAGTACATTTAGTTTTAAGACTGTTGTTTGCCAGACAAAATTGTCAGACCTGAAGTTAGTTTTATTTTTGAATTTGGCATCTATGAAATGTCCAATGTAAAACAAATATCCAACTTGAAACTAACTTCACCGTGGTCCGTTCTTCCACGCGTGCCGGTGTTGCAGGGAAGAAATTTGCATTAAAAATAATAAACAAGCCACACAACTCTATCCAGCAGTAGGATCCATGATGTGTGTGTCAGTCAGGGAACGTTAAATGACTTGCCCACAGACATTCAGCTTACATTATAGTTCACCCCATGCTGCTGTTGTGATGAGTGTCATTGTCTGCAGCTGCTGTGCTGCTCTGGGAGCGTCTCGTCCTCTCATCTTAGCTTTGCAGCAGGCCAGAAGTGTCAGTTTGCTAATCCACGACCTAGCTAATCAGTTAAATTACTTGCTGTGTCGTTGTTCACTCTGTCATGGTGTTGGATTTCTCCAGAATCGCATCCCTCCCCTTTATGATGCAGAGAAACATCCCGAGTTCCAGTTAGAAATGCTGTATTTCATTGAATTTACAAAAAATGTTCTATATGGGGATATATATCATTATTAGGATATGAAATGACCCTTATCGGGATATGCATTTTTTTGTTCATATTGCACAGCCCTACGACCAATGAAACTGGAGTAGTCGGGACATTAAAAAACGGGTGGAATTACTATTATACCATTGGTAAGCTATATAGCAGCCTATAGTATGATCTGAACTCATAATGAATACACCAACATTAGCCCTGATCAAAACTTAACCGCAGTGGTGTAATATCAGAAAATGGTTTTATTTGTGAAACGGTTGAATTGTTGAATTTCAGCTCATAAACTATGTTCAGACAGACTATCCAAATAAAGTGTAACCTTTTAAATATATTATTATACCAACATTATACTTTTAATTTAATGTTATTATATTTATAAATACATTTATTTATACTCGTTACTTCACCAGGTTGTGGATATGTTTTGTTCATCAAATGATCAGAAATAACAAGAAAATGCTTAGATTTGGGTCATAAGGTAATTCTTTACCTTTACTGTATGCGTACCCATCATGCTTACTGGTGTGCGAAGTCTGCCCCCAAAGCCCCATCCTAACTTGGTGTATTTTAGATACTTGTTTAATTTATCATTAGTTAGTATTTGTCAGCCAGTGGGCAGAATGGGTCAGCACTGTTGCTTTCCCGGCTACAAAAAACCCTCCTGACTGCACAGCTTTCCAGCGGACGTAGAAATTGTTGTTGTTATGTGCACTGGGCCTACCGGACCGTGATGTCCTGCCTAATTGACTGCATTCTTTCCCTTGATGATAATCACATGATAGACAGACTTGCGCACACACACACTGGAGCATCTCTGATCTGCTAGCTCAACACAAGTACGACACAGAAACTCGTACAAAGGTCCACACATGTGATGACGGTTTCCAGCACGCACGCTGATATTCTGACAGCAGCTGTTCCCTGGCTGCTTAGCTCTTACTACCAGCTCCATTTGGCTGTTTCTGCTGTGCTGAGCATGCTCAGTCTGTCACCGGTCAATATCTCCTTACCTCCCGTGTCACACACTATGTAACCACAAGGCCGTGTCCCCTAGAGTAGTTGTCCTGTGCAGTCCTCTGCTGCATTTTGGGAAATGCTGGGAGGGAGGGAGCTTGCAGAATTTGGGTGTGTAGTTACTCTTTAAAGTCCCAATGAAAATTGATGTTTAAGTGTTTTTAAATGATATGTATTGGGCTGTACGTGACCTGTATACCAGTATCTGGCCCAAAAATAGTCAAAAAGTCGTTTTGTAAGTATTCTTAATTGTATTTTAGGGTTTGTCATTTGCTGGAAAACAATTAAAAAATGTTTGAATGAAAAGCTTTCTCAGTTTTTATGCCGCCACCAGAGCATAGTGCTTCTGGAGCCTGGCCAGGCATCACTTGCTGTGCAAAAACACAACTTTATAACAAAAGAATGTGTTTTGGGGGGTGTGGTTTCATGTGGAAAAGTGCCATCACTGCACACCCCGTCTCCTGTTATTTTTCTGACCTTTGTTTCCTTTCCCCTCCCTCAGTCTGCACCCTCACTCTTCCTCAAAAGTAATTTTGAGTACCTGAGAGGAAACTACCGGAAAGCAGTGAAGCTGTTGAACAGCTCCAACATAGCAGAGCATCCTGGACCCATCAAGACGGGTGAGAACTACTGTACCTCTCACGATTGATGGCATCCTCTATAACCTTAGTGTCAAAAAGCCATACAGCTAATTTTGGTGTGAGTAACCCTGGTTAGGACTGTTAATGTGTCATTATTGGCTAAATGGTGCTGTGGACGTCTTCATTGGAGATGTATCTTTAGCAGTCACATTTGATGATTTTTATGTGCTCATGTCCTGACTTCTCTCATTCAGGTGAATGTGTTCGATGTATGTTCTGGAACAATCTGGGCTGCATTCACTTTGCAATGGGGAAACATAACCTAGGCATTTTCTACTTCAAGAAGGCGCTGCAAGAGAACGACCACACCTGCACACAGCTGGGAGACAACGGACAATGTGGGTCACAAGCACTGTCTCCTGACTGAATCTGCTGACACTCATCTACATATAAAGGCCTTTTCACAAGGGAAGCGGTTTATGTGCCTCGTAATTGATTAACTTTACTCAAAGTTTTACTTTAAGCTAGGCTAAGAAGGAATACAGTGGCGCACAGAAACCGTTGCTTTGTTTTCTATCTGTTGACCGCCTTCTGGTTACGCTTCTGTCACAGCGTCTGTTCACATCAAAAGCGCAGAGCGCATAGGCAGAGTGTCGCTTCACGTGTGAAAAGGCCTTAATTCATCTTATCAAGCACTCACCTCCTGTAGGCTTGAAAGGTGGGGTGCGATATTGACAAAAATTCTATCTGGATATTTTCTACAATTTTGTCCAACTATAATTAGACGATATTTTACATACTACTGGATCACCTTTCAACTCAAGAAAAAGATAGATATGGACACAAACTGCAAGTGTTGGGCACTTCCACATACAGCACCTGCTGCCGAAGCCTATTTCCCCAGTTAAAAACCGCCAGGTCCCTGCCGCCGCTCGACTGTGGTAATGTTTACGTTTACCTTGTAGGGAATCCCTCACCTAACACAGCTCAGGCTTGCCTCCTCCATTGATTAGTGCATCCGAAAGCACAACAACCATGCAGCATTTTGGCAACGCAAAATTAATGAACTCAAAGTAACAGTATTTCACTTACTTTCTGGTTGGAGGGCAGCGGAAAATAACGTTTTTTTTGTCCTCCAAGGGAGCGTTTTCCTTGGGTTGTGACGTCACGTGAAAGTTATGAATAGATTATTAACATCTGTTGTTACTTTTCAAATATGTTGGAATCATTCAAACACGTGCACAGCCATGCTATCTTATTGTGTACTTATTGAACTAAACCAATTAGAAAAAAAACATTGGATTGTAACATGTGGGTCACCAAATAGTAACAAGTCCCTTTCTTCTGTTACTTTTACTTTTTTTTAAGCAGCTAAGAAGTTCACAGGTATCCCCATGTGTGCTCTACTAGCCAACAAGCGCTATGAGCTGCTGTATAACTGCGGGATTCAGCTGCTGCACATTGGCAGGCCTCTGGCAGCATTTGAGTGTCTGATGGAGGCGGTGCAGGTTTACCACTCTAACCCTCGACTGTGGCTGCGACTTGCGGAGTGCTGCATCTCAGCTAACAAGGGGGTATGACTTAACTGATGTAGTTCCTGATTTCAGTTTAGCTTGGCATTTTGCATATATATGATTTTTTTTTAAAAATGTGGGTTAAGTTCTGGAACAATGAAGATATGTTATGTCCGCAAGTTATTTCATGGTCTCTGTGTTTATGTTTACAGGGGTCAGAGCAGGAGAGCAAAGGTTTACCTTGTAAAAAAGGTATAGTTCAGTCTACTGTTGGGCAGGGCTACCATCGCAAGATTGTGCTGGCATCCCAGTCTACCCAGAATACTATCTACAGGTCAGTATCAACTCCGATAAGGCCATCCTCCAGCCCTGAACAGAACAAGTGAAACTACTGATGTAGACATTAACCTTTACTGTCCAGTAGAGGGCAGCAATGCTTCATGTTAGTTGTTGTTGACACTAGGTGCGTTTGACTTCATGCGGCGCTGCGCAGCGCTGACTTAATGTGATGCATGCTGGACTTAAAATAAGGCATGCTGGTTAGAAATCGTGTCCGACTTTAGCCGGTGCTGCAAAACGTCACCATGTAACATGACATTAAAACCTCGTGGGAGCAAGGCGACTGCAGGCGCCGAGTCTGGCGGCAGCAGTTGCTTTTCTCAGGCTACACAAAGTTGGAACCACACTTTTGCCTGGTCTCACGGCATTTTTTTGGCAATTGCCACAAGATCAGTCATTGATCTCAGCTCACAGTGAGCAACGCAGGTAGAATGTGTCCCACTTTACTGCGCCGTTTTTATACCCCGCCCCTGCGGGATGTTAGTCTATGAAGTCAGAGAAAGTCAGTCGCCGTCATCTCAAATGCATCTACTGTTAGCTAGTGTAAAAGAGGCTGTTAATCTTTAACATTTGCTTTCTTGCCACAAGTGAGAAGATCCATTCATGTCTGTCTGTACATATCTCATGACTGTGCATTAACTATGATAGAGCTGGGTGTCACTTATCATAGCCTAGTGTAGCATAAAGACTTTAGGCAGAGGGAAACGGCTAGCAAAGTACTGTACTGAATGTGTGTCTGTGCTTTGTACAGTGAGGGCCAGTCAGCAGCTATCCCAGTAGCCAGTATGGAGTTTGCAGCAATCTGCCTGAGGAACGCTCTGCTGTTGCTGCCTGAACACCAGCAGCAGGACACCAAGGCAGAGAATGGCTCCAAGAGCTCCAGTCAGTCAGGAAGCACCGAGAGTGGCAGCGAAAACAGTGATGCCTGCAGGTCACTCACACAAAATCACACCCAAACAAACAACACGCTATCGGAGCACCTTAGACTCAACACATGTTCAACATCTGGTGATGTCTAGGGTTAATTATAGAGAGCCAGCTTCTGATTTTGCACGCTCTAGAACATTATTGAGAATCATGTCTCGCCCTTCTACATATCAGTTCCTGAAAGGGAAGTCTGGAGGTATCATGTCACCTCCCTCCTTTGCCACTTATACATATAACAACACATGCTTCCCTGGAGCAAGTGCTTAAAACAAATTGACCTTAATGTATTGGCTGATTCACAGATGCTGTGGGAGTGAATGTTTTCTGCATTAGTGTTTAATTCATCACAGTATGTAACTATACCTGTGTGTCATCATATAGACCAGTAGAAATATCGGCTTTCTGCTGTCTACTGGTGCTCAACTGTAAATGGGTCTCCATAGACTGAAATATAGTATTCTATATAACCTATAATAACTCATCATATCAGTACTGTACATCATATAGCTCATAATCGCCCTTTTCACAGTTGATCAGTGTTTATGATCTGATGATCATTCTGATGTTTGGTCATGCTGTTGTGTGTTTTGCAGTGGGAAAGGTCAGGAGGCTGATAAGTTCTTGTCTGCAGCTCCATCTTCTCCTCTCAGAAAACAAGAGGTAGAAAACCTAAGGTAATGAGACTTCTCTTCTGCCCTCAGTTCTGCTGTTCAGGAACATTAATAAAGAGGTCATATTATGCTCATTTTCAGGTTCATAATCTTATTTAGAATCTGGATGTACCAGAACAGGTTTACATGGTTTCATTTTTAAAAAAAACAACATATTTTTCGTCATACTGCACGTTGCTGCAGCTCCTCTTTTCACCCTGTGATGAAGGCTTGGTTTTAGCTGCGGAGTGATACATCTTGCCTCTAAATGATCTTTGTTGGGAGCACATGCACAATTCCTTGTTAAGGAATACTAGCCAATCAGATGCAGAGTAGGGCGGGTCAGTGAGAAGCCGGTAAACATGGCTTTGTTTCAACATGGACTGGAGTTTCAGAGTGGTGAGTTATTAGTCTGTAGCAAAAGTATCTTTCTTTCATAAAGTTTTAACTGAGCTCACAGTAACAACTTTATGTCCACTGACTGGTTGGTTTTGAATGTTCTACCTCAGATTTGTGAAGAGATCCAATGTTTGACATCAAGTGTTGACCGTAAAGAAAAGTTTAAACCACAATTAACCATCAGGTTTCATCAACTTTCACTCAGGAGAAAAATATCAGATATCTAAAAAAGGAAAACTTTTTATCGTGATAATATTTTTGGCCATATCGTCCAGCCCTGCTGGTGGCTAGTGGGGCTGGACGATATGGCATTATGACGTGTTTTCACCAGAAAAGGGAAGAAAAGGCTGGACTACAAACCAGCTGTTTTCAGGTAGTTGAGAGCTCCCACAAGTTTTCTGTGGGAGAAAGAAGGGAACTCCTTTTGACTTTCAAAGATATTACATGCACAACAAAGATATATAACTCAATAAAAGAGAGGGGAAAAGCCAAAAAGCATAATACCACCTCTTTTAAATAACCTGTTTAACCCAGAGTGCTGTACACTAATCACTGATATCAACTGTTTGGTGTGTAGATGCTCCATTCTGGCCTGTAGTGCCTATGTGGCGTTAGGACTGGGAGACAACCTGATGGCTCTAAACCATGCTGAAAAACTACTCCATCAAACCAAGGTGTCTGGATCCCTCAAGTAAGTGTTGGCTCTGTTTCTCAAAGCCAGCTGTTGGTTCCCTCATCAGTCTTTCTACTGCAGTCACAGATTCCCACACTGAGAGCAGTGTTTGTCTCCTGCTGTGTGTTCAGGTTCCTGGGTCACCTCTACGCTGCTGAAGCCCTCATCTCATTAGACAGGATCTCCGATGCTATTGCTCACCTCAACCCAGAGAATGTCAGCGATGTGTCAATGGGAGTTCTGACCAGCGAGCAAGACCAAGGTCTGTGGGTTTTACACATTACTCTATACAACCTATGATTCAGTCTTTTTCCTTAATCCTTGCTTTGTTTTTCTCAACAGGGTCTGATAAAGGAGACGAGCCTGTCGAGTCCTGTGAGTCTACCTTGTTTAAACCTTTATGTATCTCATTAATATAATCACACCTATATCTTGGTGTTATTTTGACACCTCATTCACCTTCAATAAGCAAATCAGACCAGCTTTTTCCAGTTAAGACCTCTAGTTAAAATACAGGCCTATCTTCCTCCCAAAGACCTTGACAAAGTTATCCATGTTTTTATTACTGCTCAGCTGGATTATTGTAATTCATTATACATGGGTCTACATCAGAAATCTTTAAATCGCCTCCAGTTAGTCCAGAACGCAGCTGCTCACCTTTTACCAAAAACAAAAGAGCATGAACACATAGCGCCTGTCTTGGCCTTCCTCCTCTGGCTACCTGTCCGTTATAGGATAGATTTTATTGCTTGTTTTAAGGCCCTAAACGGTCTGGCACCGCCTCATCTGATCTCTTACACCACCATTCTCCAGTTAGAACACTGAGGTCAACAAATCAGCTGCTCCTGGATGTCCCGAGATCAAAGCTAAAAAATAAGAGCCTTTGCAGTCTGATGGAACAGGCTCCCCATGCATATTAAAGCTGCACAGACCCTACAAATGGTTAAATCGCTGCTCAAGACGCACCATTTTGCAGCAGCTTTTAACCTTCATTAAGCTGGTTTCTGATGTTTTAAAGTGTTGTTTTGTTTCCCTGTGATTCACTTTGGCTGTGGTAATTTTTACTTGTTAGTTATGTATTTGACATGGATCCTGTTCAGCACTTTAGTCAACTGTTGTTGTTTTTAAATGTGCTATCGAAATAAAATTGACATTTACGTAGGATGTTTTAACAGGAATTTTAAAATGATGTAATGCATCAGTCAATAATTATAATAACAGTAAGAATGAAATTCTCATGTACTTGAAGCTGCATATTAAGACCAAAGAATCAAGTATCAAAAATTTTACTATAAAAGCTCCCTGCCCTGTGTGTGTGTGTGTGTGTGTGTGTGTGTGTGTGTGTGTGTGTTTGTAGCAGGGAAGCAGACTCCCCAGTGTTACCCCAGCAGCGTGACATCAGCTCGGGCCATGATGCTCTTCAACCTGGGTAGTGCCTACTGCTTGAGGAGCGAGTACGACAAGGCCCGCAAGTGCCTGCATCAGGTAACCATTAGGGTTGGGCTGATACAGTGCCATCGTACATCCACTGTTAATGTCTTCAATCTGTGTAAAACACATGCCTTTTTAAAGAGAAGACATTACAAAGAACATTTTAATCAGATGAGTGTAAATACATCTGCGCTAAGATATCAAGGTGAAAGTCATCATAGCTTGCGTAGTATAGACCCAGCTCCCAACCCAACTTTGAGAATAGATTAACGGCGATATTTTTTTATCGCCCGATAAGAGTCTCACGCAGATAAGAGTCTAACGCAGCACGTTAACGCCGATAACGGCCCACCACTAGTACATATACATACATACATATGTACATACATATGTACATACGTACGTACATACATACATATGTACATATACATACATAAATACGTACATACATATGTATATATACATACGTACATACATATGTACATATACATACATACATACATATGTACATATACATACATACATACATACGTACATACATACGTACATACATACGTACGTACATACGTACGTACATATGTACGTACATATACATATATACATACATACATACATACATACATACATACGTACATATACATACGTACATACATATGTACATATACATACGTACATACATATGTACATATACATACATACATATGTACATACATATGTACATATACATACATACATACATACATATGTACATATACATACATACATACATACATATGTACATATACATACATACATACATACATATGTACATACGTACATATGTACATATACATACATACATATGTACATACGTACATATGTACATATACATACATACATACATACGTACATATGTACATATGTACATATGTACATACGTACATATGTACATATACATACATATGTACATACATACATATGTACATATACATACATACATACATACGTACATATGTACATATACATACATACATACGTACATACGTACATATGTACATATACATACATACATACGTACATATGTACATATACATACATACAGTGCATCCACAAAGTGTTCACAGCGCTTTACCTTTTCCACATTTTGCTACATTACAGCTTTATCCCAAAATGGAAGGAATTCATTATTTTCTAAACAATACCCCATAATCTTTCTGCCTACCACTGTTAACAGAATCCAGACTGCAGTGGAGTTCATACACACATTAACCACAGAACTGCAGAATAACATAAGGCTCACTCTCTCGCTCGTCCACATGAGCTCTCTCTCTCTGTGTGCTGTGAGTCTGCATTATTTATTTGTATTTTATAGGGCTGTCCCTCACTAAGGATTTACATAGTCGAATCATTGTCAAGTCTTGCCTGTAGTCAACTGATAGTCCAATCATTTGATTTTGTGTGGCGGTGGGAGGGTGTTACAAAGGGTAGCTCCGCTTTAATCTTAAGAAGCTGCAGAGCTGCAGTCTCTATTCATTACTCACTGTATCCTACACTGTACATGTCCAGCTTAAGGGTGAGGCTTATTGTTGACCCCTTTCTCTCTGCTTGCCTGCCATTAAACTTTCTTGTGCAGCACTTTGTCGTGCTTGCCGTTCTCGGCAGCACAGCATGCACGTTGCGGTTCCTCGCGGCTCTATTCCAAGTAAATGTTTAAAAATGATATAATATTCTTTGTGTGGTTAATCAGTGTTGATTAGTGATCCGAACGTCCCGCCAAGTGCCAACAACGCTGCACAACACTTGCCCAGCTGGTGGTCTCTCTTCCTCGTTTGCCGCATGCATGCACGCTAAAGCGCACCAACACCCCCTAACTTAAGGGTCAGGGTTAAAATTTTGGATTTATTCACGCTCTTTAAAAATATTTTTTGAAAGTTTCTTTTTTTTCATATTTTTATTTACAGTATTATGACCGGAAATTAGTATCATTACAGGCTGCATATTAACTTATCTATGTAAAGGAGACGTTGAGCTTCCCAATATAGCCAAATGGTATCATCTGTGAGATGATACCATCTCTCTGTGAGAGACAGTTGAATCAGGTTCTTCCCATCGAAGCATAGAATCTTTGACTATCCGGGGCCAGCCCTAGTATTTTATCATGTTTTTATAATGTGTCATCTATCCGACATTATAACAGCAATGAAATTAATTGATCCTTAGTTGCATTGCAGTGCGGAAAAAGGCGGAACACGGAAATGCAGAAGTGCAGCACTGGACTATGTGTGGTGTGCACTGGGGCTGTACATAAAGATTATTTTTCAAATAGATTAATCTAATGATTATTTTTTGATTAGTTGATTAATCTACGACTGATTTTGTGTAATCTAAACAAACATTGCCTATTTAACACACCTATTTATTCAAAATAAATATCAAAACATGTCTCATCAATAAATCAATATTTTATTCAATCATATGTCACTGATATGTTGTGGTAGTAATAGTAATAATAATAATAATAATAATAATAATAATAATAATAATAATAATAATAACTGACATTAATTAAGTTACTTTTCGTCAAACTTTATATGTTTCTGATGTGGATTTATTTCAATATTGAGTAATGCAGTATGATGATCAAATGTATTTCTGCATCAGTGTGGGGCAAAGAGAACAACTGAGACGATTCACAGACTGTGCAGTCATAGCTTGTCTGTACTGTTAGATTCAGCTGTTTTCTTGCTCATACATGGCCGTTAAATACACAAAATATGAAACAGCTGAACATTAGGTGACACACAGTGTACGTTACATTCCCATTTTACATATATACTTTTATACTTTAAGATGAGGGCGATGAAGAATTACTGATAATGTGCCGTGCTTGTGTGGTGGCAGAAAGTAAACAGGATTTGCGGTGCTGCTGTCACTGCCCTGGGATACTGTCGCTTCACGTGTTCATGCTGCTTCATGTATTCGTGGACAGCAGTTTTGCTGCAGTGAAGCCATTTCCAGTTCACAAAGCTCTCGGAGCAGCACGTTGTTGAGTGTCTTTCTAAAATACTCCCAAACTTTAGACGGTGGAAGGCGCGGCCAGGTAGCTGGAGCTTCTCCAGGGGAATCCCACTAACACTAGATGCGACGCTTTGATGCACATAATGCGAGTCAACAAATTTTCGTAATCAATCTCCTTGACGAATCGCCCCAGCCCTAGAGTGCACACAACAGAGACGTGTTCTCCCCGTTCGGCACAGGCAGGCAGTTGATTGAATGACTGCTGCTAGCAAACTTTCACATGATCAATAAAACGAATGCTCAACTAACGTTAATGATTTTCACTCACACACTGCAGCACAGTTGTAGCTACCAGTCCTTCATCATTTCTCTCTAGTTCATCACCTCTAAACATTGTCTTGTGTCGCTTATAGCAGCTCATGCCGCCCATTGCTAAATCAGTCACAAAGCCAATGCCGTGTTTATCAGTGGAGGAGCGCGAACGTCGCAATGGGCGGTTAAACTATAGTTTCTGACTTATTATAAATTCATCTGCGAGCAGCTGATGTTTGCAGTTACAGTCTGTGTGTCTGAAATGATTTATTCACACTGGACGGCTTCCTGCCAGACAATGATGCTTGTTGAAAATTGTCCCTTCCAGCGGCAAATATTTATTAATGTGCATTTGTTTACATGTTCACTTTTTGAGACTCTAATCTATTTTATACATAATCCTTTTAGGAGAAGGTTTTATAGACCACATAACTATCAGCTTTCAATATCGGCCTGTTCTGATTGTAGTTTATAAAGGAAAGGGGTCTACTATCCAAATCATTCTCAAAATGGAAATGTCAGCTCGTAAATCAGCTCTTTTTCACTTTAATATTGGTATAGGAATCAGTCCCCGGAAACCCATATCTGTCGGGCTTTATTAACAATCTCTCTTGTTCAAAACATCTTACAGTGAAATTATAACTTACCCAGTTGTGATTTGTGTTGTCAGGCTGCATTGATGGTGAACACCAAGGAAATTCCACCTGAAGCCATCCTGCTGGGAGTCTACTTAGAGCTGCAGAATGGTGAGACCTCCATCAGACACGCACTAACACACACTTTCTATACTTCTTTCAGCAATTTTAAGTTTTAACTTAACTTAAGGAGGATTCTTCCCATCTCAGTTCCCCTCATGGTGTCAGACCAGCTGTCTGTCGTGCTGAAAGTGTAGTTGAATGTTGCTGCTTTTAGAGCATGGTTACCTGCAGGCATACGTTCAGGATTCAGGTCCTGTTGCAGTTAAGCTGATGTGAATTCCTAGATATTAAATGTTTATCTGTAGTTTTCTGTATTGTCCCAGTATGTCATGTGACATGGTAAATCTCTTTTTGAGACTGAGAACATCGAATACTGATACACAGAAGCAGAGTAGGGCGGGTCAGCGAAAAGCCGGTAAACACAGCTTCTGTTCAGCTGTATATGTTCCCCTTCCCAGCTTAGCAACATGGACTGGAGCAAGAGTTTCAGAGTGGTGAGTTATTAATCTGTAACAAAAGTATCTTTCATCCATAAAGTTTTAACCGAGCTCTGTCTCTACATCACAGTAACAACTTTATGTCCACTGACTGCCTGGAGGGTAACTAGTGTTTGGAAGGGAGAGGAGAGGCAGCAGGCAGACGTCTTGTCATTGTGTCGGAATTCTCTATGCAGGAAACACTCTGTTTTTGTATAACCAACTTCCTGTTCATGACACCAGTCCATAGTCAGGCTTCTTTATTATTCTTCTTACCCTCATTTTGGTCATTTTATACAGATAGGTTTTTTCCACAAAGCATTTTGTACTTAGTCACACTGAATACACAGTAGGGTGCCACTCAGTGTAATGGCCAGTTTTTCCCCCCCAACATTTTCCAGGTGCCATCCCCTCATTCTGTTCCTTTTCTGATGTGTAGTAACTGTGAGAAGTTTCATTCAGATATATTAATATTTACTGGTAGCTCAATGGGCTCAATGTTTTTATATTTACTTTCACTGCGATAAAATGTTATTTAATTCAAAATTTCTCAACCAAAGTAAATTAATCCTTGAGTAAGTACTGTTATAAATTTTTTTATATCATTTAACTGATCTTTTTAATATTCTGATTTGTGTTATTTGGTTTAAATACTATGTAATCAGAATAATATTTTTGGGTTAGCACTATTCCAGCTGTAGTCAGTAGTATAGTTAACTCTGTGCAGGGGGCTGGAGCCAATCCCAGCTGTCGCTCTGGACAGACTTCCTGGTCATCACAGGGCTAACTCATAGAGACAAACAAGTCATACACACCCAATTCCGAATGAACTGTCACATATGGCAAATGGGCTGTATTTGTATACCACCTTTCTAGTCTTTTCGACCACTCAAAGTGCTTTACACTACATCACATTCACCCACCTATGAGCAGAGACCCAACTGCTCATGAGAAACAGAAATGAACTCATTCTCCCACTGATGGCTCAGCCACCAGGAGCAATTTCCCAACCTACCTTTAAGGGGACGATCGTTCTACCCTGAGTCAAAGCCACCCACTTATGCCACTTCAACACTTCCATAATTAAGGTCTATCTGAAAGTCTGTCTGGTTTACATGTGCATGTGTTTTGTCCACTTCACAGAAATGTGCAGCTGCTCTGTGAGCTGGAGAGCTAGCCTACAACAAAACACATGTAGCTGTTTTTAGGCTGCAATACAGTCATTCTCTGGACACTTACGAATACTTAAGTGTTTGTTATTAACGTATAAAGTAACTGTTAGCAGCTATGTGTCTTCTTTTTGAGGAGTTTTACATTATTCTAACTTGTGATATTACAGTTAATATTACATGATAAAATCAGAAAATGTTGAATATTGTAAAACTTTGTCAGTGTTGAGTTACCTGTAAAAATGATAAGAAAACATTCAAATTTTGTCAACAGATTTGGGGGGTGGGAAGATGAAAATTAGAAACCTTTTTTGAGTGGCACCCTAATACACAGCGGTACATCTGAGGGTCTTTGTTGTTTCTTTGTTTAATCAGTTTTGGAGATCAAGGAAGTAAAGTATCATTCTGATATTTGTTAGTATCCTTCAGTATCGTAATGACAAGCGCACTCATCTGGTCGTACTTGAATTTGCGCCTGATCTGAATGATGTTGTCTGTTACCTGACGCTCCTTTGTTGAGATAATCCCTGTACCTGTCGTGTGTCTTCAGGAAACACCCAGCTTGCCCTGCAGATCATCAAACGGAACCAGCTGCTGCCCACAGCGGTGCAGAGGGTCTCCCCAGACTCCCGCAAGAAAACCGTCCAGCCCTTCCAATCTGTCCCGCCCATCCAGCTGCCCTCATCCTTCACACAAGTTCAACGCAAATGAGCCTCAACATCCACCTGTATCCCCCCCAACTCCACGCACCCGAGGAGCATTGATATTTATAAAGCTGCTTCCCCTCAGCATCAGGAGCCAAATGAAATGCAGGTGTGGCTGCTGACTGACATGGAGAGAAGAACTTCAGCTGCAGCAGTGTCCATGGACTGAGAACAGCTGACTTTTTATTTCCATTTGACTGTGGAATCTGTGTGTTGTCTCAACAATGAAAATAAATTTTATTTACTGTATGACATGTGTGACTCTTAAATTCCTATATTTTTTTGGGTCACAGTTTGACAGTGATCAACAGAACAAAGAATTGATCTAAATGATGGAGCCTCTTTTATAATCCAGCTTTATTTAGCTGGATAGCACCTTCAAGACAAAGTGCATTACAGTGTAAAGACACAAATTAAATTCAAAACATAAAATATTAAACAAAGGTTTAACGAGATTTAAAAGAGCATACTGAGTTTGCCTGCCTCAGCTGAGGGGCCAGTGACAAATATAGATTTGAAGGGACCTGAAGCAGGGGAGTTATCAGATCACAGGTCGAGGCAGGAGCCTGACTTTTCACGGCAGTAAAAATGACTAATATTAAATCGATTCTAAAACTAACGGGTAAGCAGCGCTGGGCAGCAGGGTTTGGTGTGACGCGTTCACTTATATTTTCTTTTCTGTAAGCATGGTCTCTAAGTTGCAGTCTTTGGATTTTGAGGTAAAAGCTCTGATGACCTTTTCATAGATGAAAAGGACCTGATCTCGGTTAAATGTCTCAGTTGGACAAACCGCAAACAACTGTGAATGGTATACGAAACGTACAAATCAGGAAAGATACATGATAGTATGATTATCTAATTTTGTCACATTAGCATGTGGGAATGTGAATATTCAGGAAGCATGATCAGCACAGGGCCGTGCTCTTCAGCTGTGGCGTAACTCATCCACACGAAAATCTGGTTAGAATGATCCTGATGAGGTTAAGACAATTTGTTGCTCTTTGTTGAAATGATCTTTATAACCCCTCCTCCACCAAACTGTCAGCGCGTTGGGTGATTTTTATGTTGCTGTGGCTTGTGCATAAATCACAGAAGTTATTCAATAAAATGTGAACAATGCCAAAGCATTAGAAAGTATAATGTACAACATTTTCTATCTTTTGAGGACGACCACTTCGATCACTTGTTTTCATTAAAATTACCATAATTTTAATCAACAGCAAATGCCTTAGAATTTTATTTGGAATAATAAGCAGCAGCAGATTAGAAAAGGTAACATGGTTAAACCAGTAGAAGTGGCATGGGCGTGATTGATTTTGAAGTAATAGATTTATTAAATGAATCAGTTGCAAATGTTTAGAAAACAGGAACACTGTTTATGGTTTAGTTTCCCAGCTTATCTTTTTCAAAGGGTTAAGGTATCACATTATCATATGAAGGTATTACTGGATGGGAAAATGGTGTATAAGCATAATTCTCCCCCTCCTAAGGCTACAATATGGAGTAACAGGTACATCTTACACAAGAAGAAAACGTTATTTAGGATAGATTGGATGTGTGGGCTACAGTACATTTAATGGCTGAATATGGTAATGTGTTAAGTCATGATGATTTTAAAACAGAATTGAATTTGGATTGTTCAATTAGACGATATTCTTTAGTAGTCAATGCTATTCCTAAGGCTTTGACAAACCAGATAAAAGGAATGTTACAATACTCTGCTGTGATTCCTACATCTGCTACTCTCGGTTGATAAGTACAATTTCTTAGATAGTGAATGTCATAACAGAATTTTGAAGTCATTAATGACGAATGTTTTCCTCTGACTGAAAAGAAAGGTTCTGTCTGAAATGTTTTCAAGAGTGGACGCTCAGGGTTTGACCTGGATATCTATCGTTTCCATTGTTTCCTCAAATGAAAGATGTTCATTTCAAAACAATTAATATTTCTCCATGTAATGAATTCTTAAGATTAAGATTTAATTTACATTGTAATGTATGCACATTTTTTCAGACTGATATTGAATCTCAGGAACATCTTTTTTTACAGTAACGATAGGATGGATAGGTACAAAGACTGTAATACTGTGTTTGTTTACCATAATGTGAAGTTTGGCTGTTTTATGGACTTCTTGTGTAATAATATCGTTATTATAGCAACATTTTATGTTCATAAGTGTAGTAGTTTTTTAAAGCTGCCGCAAGTTTTAATGCATTTATTAATAATTTGAAGATTTTTCAGTTATTGAAAATGCTGGAAAATAATAATGCATTGAGATTTTTTGGGGATTACTTTCATTGTATTTTCCCAAAATGTATAAATCCCCAAAATGTATTATATTTTTTATGTATTTATTATTTATTTTTTACTTACTGTTGATAAATTGTTTGCTTTTTGGATCTACTTTAATTTTAGGTAAATGTAACATTACAAAGATGCCTGTTTATTTATTGAAGAAGTCAATAAAGTGAAGGAAAAAAAAACATTTCCTTCCGTCAGCTTGCAGACATAAAGTATGGATACCAGAAGAGCTGCGCTGTCATTGACAGACTGAAGCGAACAAGTAGTAAATACAACAGTAATACCTAACATACAGATGCAGTGCCCTAGTCTGGTGATAGAGCCCATTCGGTCAAACAGTTTTAACGTTATATCGCCCAAATGAGTACCTGCAGAACTTTTATTCAGCTCTCAGACCAAAAAGTCCGAATCCCGATATCATCGATCGGCACTGAGAGCACGCAGTGTGTTAGCTTAAACAGAACTAACGTTAGCGGTGATGATTTTTCTAACTTCCAGATAAACCGCAGCCACACAAAATGACAGACTACGCCGAGGAGCAAAGGAATGAGCTTGAAGCGATAGAGTCCATCTACCCAGACTCGTTTACAGGTTTGAATTTCATCAGTTTAGACAGAGACGTGACAGAAGGCTAGCTCGCAGGCTCGCAAAAACGGCAGTTCGCTGAGCAGTGTTTATACTACCTATGAGGACAAATCCAACAAAACCAGCTAACGTTAACTATTACTTTTGGCGCCTAGTGATGTAGATGTATTGTCGTTGTAACGTTAACTTAGTCGAGCTTAATGTAGGACACGCAGCTGTTACAATGGGCCCCTCACTGGATCTTCTGGACAGAAAAGTACGTTAGTCACCGTTAGGCCAAACTCTGTTCAGATTCGGTGTAATTCTTCCCACATTGAAGAAGACGATATAAAATGGATGTGTAACCGTAAACCAACGATTTTTGGCTATGCAGGGGGCTTTCACGTTATGTACATGATTAACCATTAAACTTCAATTCTTGACGATGTTTAATGTAACGTGGGCAGCTTGCTTTGAGCCATCCGATGTGTTTACTAAATGCAGGTAAAACTATTTATAGAAAAATGTTGTTACTAATCCATGTGTGTTTGTAGTGCTTTCAGATGACCCCACCAGCTTCACCATCACTGTGACATCAGATGCAGGGGAAAATGGTGAAAGTGAGTATTGTAACGTCCACTGGCCCCTCATAACCAGCTAGCTTTAATAGTAGGTACTGGCCTGACAGTCTGTATTACATTTCTAACTCCAGGTCCAAAAGTCTCCTAGTGGGGCACTGAAAACATAATGAGTTCCTTTAAAACGGGGCGGGTTGGCCATTAATCAGAAGGTCGGCGGTTCAATCCCCGGCTCCCCCTAGGCTGCATGTCGAAGTGTCCTTGGGCAAGACACTGAACCCCGAATTGCCCCTGGCGGCTGTTCCGCCAGTGTATGAATGTGTGTGAATGTTAGTTTCCGTTAGAGCACTTAGACGCAGTGTATGAATGTGTGTGAATGGTGAATGCAGAAGTAGTGTAAAAGCGCTTTGAGTAGTCAAAGACTAGAAAGGCGCTATACAAGTACGGAGCATTTAAAACGGCAGTTCGCTGTTGATCTGTAATGTGGTGTGTAGGTGTAGGCAGTGTGGATGTAAGGTAAAAACCTAACTTACCAGAGAGGGGGGGGAGAGAAAACAAGGCACAAAGAAACTCCTTTTAGTTTCCCTCTGATGTCCACCTAAAGAGAAACATATTTATTTTCAGAAAATGCTAAAAAGTGTTACAAAGTCTCGCAAAACTCTATGTGACTACTATACTGAACTCTCAGTGATCCCAAAAAAGAAGCCCCAAAAAGGGTCAGCAACTTAAAGAACTGATTGGCAGAAGGACCTCACCCCATTCCCAAACATTCATTGGCTGCCAGAACTTAGCCATCAGATTGAATGGTTCTTACATTCTCACCTTATATCCTTCCTCTTTTTTTATAGGTAGCGTTCACTTCCTGCCAGTAGTTGCAAGATTCGCAAATATTAAATCAAATAATAAAACATATGTTGATTCAACAAACTATGATTGTGTAATCTTTTCTAATTTACAATTCATAAAGACCAGGGGTCTCATTTATAAATGGTGTATATGTACGCCACTTCCCAAGCAAAGGTTGTGATCTATAAAAAACAAACGACGGGAGATTGTGCGTCCTGTAAGTAAACTCTGAACCATGTGTACGCACATAAAGAGGAGAACACTTTCACCTGCCAAACGCTGTGGGCCAGTGTGTGGTTGTGATGCGCTGCTTGTAAAAACATGTTATGGAAAATATGACACTATTTTCTTGTCATTTACAACAAGTCAGATTTCTTTTAACGCAGCAGCAGCCTGGTTCAGTCAGTGGATTGTTTATGTAAATAAATAAATGTGGAATGCGTTGGGTTTAATCTCTTTTCAAACGGGGGAATCCAAGTTAGTACCTGGGTCATCCTGTCTTGTGTGTGTCCCCTCCAGCCATTGACATCACTTCTCAGGTGGAATTCCCCTTCCTGCAGATCGGTTATAAAGGGGTGGAGCTCCAGTGGCCCCTTTCCTCCTGTGCACAAGCGTTGCGTGAGCGTGTGTTTTTTTACCCACCAAACCGCTTCAGCTTCACCAAAAGGAGCGTCAGGCTCTGATCATTTATATGAAACTATGGGCGTTTGGAGGTCGGACATGAAGCTCCCTCATGTGCCACATTTCAAGTGGATTGTGATTTATAACAGGAACATTGCTTACAAGTGTGCGTACGCACAGTTTTATAAGTCTGAAAAATTTTTGGCGTAGGCCATTTTTGGCTTTTGGGCGTTCGGACACTTTTAGTGAGAATTCTCCATACAGTTTTATTAATGAGACCCCAGATGGAGTAGGTCCCAATTTAAAAACAAGACAATATTAGAATGTCTCCTCTTATTCATTTTAAATGATGCACACAAATGAAAATGCAGAAAAGACATCAAACATGGGTTGTCACCATCTTATACAAAGAAAAACCTTTAAAGGTGAAATATGTCAGATTGTGTGTTTTTTTCCCTGCAGCCGTGGAAGCAACATTAAAGTTCACATATGTAGAGAAATACCCAGATGAGCCACCGCTGTGGGAGATCTACTCCCAGGAGAACCTGGAGGACAGTGACGTGGAGGACGTCCTCACCTTACTTCAGCAGCAGGTCTGTCTGTCTGAACAGAATATGTGCCTGTGTGTGAAACATAGATTGCATAAAACAAACTGTCTCTCTGGGATTTGTCCAGTATATTATCTTGGATGCAGATATTCTTGGATTATAACCAACGTGCAGAGCTACAAAGACATGCTGTAAATCATGTTTCTCCTTTGACAAAGCAAAGGGGAGAAATTAATATTTTTTATTATGTGGTTTCATGACCTTGCCCCCCCTTGTTTTAAATTCATTTATCAGTTTTGGCACAGCCAATCAGATCAGTCCACATTAGCTTTCCTGCTAAAGTCTCCTCTAACTCACAATCATGCTCACGCCTTGTCCTGCACCTTAGTGTAATGAGCGCCCAAAGAAACATTAATCGGGGATAGTGCACTGCAAACAGCAGATTGCAGTCTAGATTTCTTATTAGCTACTTGGCTGCAGCGCATAAACTGAAAATGTGACTGTGGTACGTTTAAATAACGGTGTGGTCCTCATCTCCACTAACTACACGCTGTCTGCTGCCCATGGCTTATAAGTTTGGTTACTTTGTCTCTCGTTCCTCTCCTTGGCCTTACTGTGATAAACTAGTGTTTCTTTGTCAAGGGCCCTCAGTAGTGCCCTTGGTGGGAATTAAAAGGTGACCTAAATCTACACCAGTAGGAAACCTTCAAAAGTCAGTAAATGTTGTAGGCTATATTTCCTAATCTTTCCACATTTTGGCATTTTCCTGACTTTTGTGCAGAGAAGATGACTTCCAGAGATTTTTACTGTAGCCAATCCACATGCAGAGCAGGTTTGACTGTGTGATAGTATGTATTCATTTCATTAAATACAAGCAAATCTACTTTCCCTTTAGTTTATGGATCACCATTTACAAAGTGTGCTTCCACAAGAGCTGCCTTTTGTTGTGTGATGTCATTCATCTGCTACTCATGAAGACAAGGTCCATATTTTTTCTCGGAGTTAACAAGTAAGAACTTCAACTTCAAGTGGCGTTCATGGTCCTTTTTCTAGTTGGAGATCAGAAATGTCCAAATTCCGAGTTGCCTGGAACGCAGCATTAGCACACCAGCTGCTGTCAGTCAAACACAGACACACCCATCCAGCTGAGGAGAAGAAAGGATAATTTTGATATTTCATTTTTATTATAAACACAATTAACAATATGTTTAAATAAACACAGTGACTTTCTTTTTGACCTTAAAATGTAAACACTCCATGTGATTTCCTTTGGACCATTTTTAGATCTAAAAGATATATAATTAACTCCTACGGTTACCCTGCAGGCAGAAGAGAACCTAGGCATGGTGATGATTTTCACCTTGGTAACAGCTGTTCAGGAGGCACTCAACCAAATTGTGGATGTGATCAAAAACAGACGGGAAGAGGAGAAACAGCGGAAAGAGAGAGAGGCAGAGGAAGCAGAGAAGGTAAGAGTACCAAGGACACTGTTTCCATAGATTTACCATATTTCTATATTGTTATCAATAAATATTATATTTTTCATTCAGTCATATTTCCTAAACCCTGTTTCTGAACAGGTTTTCCTATGAAGTGAAGTTTGACTGCACCTGTCTGGTTAACTTGTTTATCATTTTATCCGTGTTTTGTAGGTTAGAGCCAGAAGTTAAGTTCAGTATTGGGTGAAGGAATGACTGCTAAATGATAGTATGGTAATATAATGAAGTGTGTGTGTTTGACAGGTCGCGTTCCAGGGCACAGTGGTAACCATTGAAAACTTCCTGGCGTGGAAAGCCAAGTTTGACCTGGAAATGGCTGAGCTGAGGAGGAAAAGACAGAAAGAGGAGGAGCAGGCAGGAAAACCCAAGCTCACCGGTAAACTCGGATGCTGTTATTCAAGTAGCACTTCTGTGTGCTCACAACTTGCAAAGTTGATTACATAAATATATCAACTAGGGCTGGATGATTTGACTCAAATCAAAATCATGATTAATTGAGGGAACCATAAGTTCACTGATCAGGTTTGGACTGTAAATATGCTCAGCCGTTAAAGGTGGGGTACTTTTTCGATTCAAAAATATTGATTAGAAACAAACATGTTGATGTAACCCAATATGGACTGAGTTACCTCCCAAACTCACGGGCCAAAAAGGAGAACAACAAGCGCACGTGCACATTTTCAGCTGAGGACTGCGTCTTACTTTGGCTTCAACTCAACAATCAGTCAGGATTTCAGTTAAATGCTAAAGTTGCTGTTACTGTTACCTTGTCTGTGGTCTGCTCTGGTGCTTTCTGATCAGATGCCTGTTGCCAAGGCAACATAAGTTTGGTGTTACGGTGAACAGACTGTGACATTATGGAGTTGTTTTTTTTAGCTTAAAATAATCCCATGCTTTGGACACTTTCTTCTTCGTCCCTTGCTATTTTCTCTCTCTTCCTCCACTTTGCAAACAGCTGCATCACCCTGACAGTTAGAAATGTCCGTGTGAAACAGTGTGCTTTATAGTTATGGGGATTAAACCATTAAACGACGATGCTTTTTAGTAATCGATTTAATCGATGAATGGCTTCAGCACTAGTGTCTATTAATAAAAGTCTGTCTGCCCAACTGCTGGAAAATGAAGATGAAGATGCGGTAGTGTGTTTTAAGGGGAAAGTACATGGACACACTCAGTGGGGGAAATAATAACAGGATTTTTTTAAAAACAAAATAACAACATGGGAAAGTTATGTTGGTTAGAGTCTCTGAGTTTTGGTTTCAATTACTTTTCAATTAATGGCCCAGCCCTAATATCAAAATGTAATCTTTCCCTCATCAGGTAAACAGCTGTTTGAGAGAGACCACAACCTGGACACATCTGACATTCAGTTCCTTGAAGACGGTAATGAGTAAATGTTTGAAAGTGATGCTCTTAATGTTGTTGTTAAGGCTTCTTTTTGGTGCAAAGCGTGAAACATAACAAATGTAGAAAGCGATATAATGACAGCTGTTCAGGACAAGAAGCTTTTGAAATGTGAAATTAACACTTAGAATTCCATAACTGAAGCACTTGTCAGCATTTATCAAAGCATGTGGCTGCATTGGTTTTCCATCCCTCCCAGAGGAAGTCTGTCATTTGGCTCGGGCGGCATCTATTTTTTCATAGCTTCCTGACATTTCACCGGGGTACAGACAGTACCTGTATATAGCAGCTGGTGAACTCGTAGCATGCTGGAGTGATTTTCTTTTAACCAGCTTTAGCGGCCCAGAATGCTCTCATGTGACACTGCTCAACCAATTATTAGTCAAATTGTAATACTCAGGATTCACTTTATTGTTGAACAAACACAATGCTCTCAGACAATCCTAAATATAAGTGTACCTCAACCTGGAATGTTTAACTAAGAAAAAGTGATTTTTTTCTTGCGCAGGACAATATGTGAGTGTGCAGAATTATTAGGCAAATCAAATGACACTGAGTAAGTAGTCACATTTTTGGCCTTTAAAAAATATTTAGTAACCAGTATGGCCACGAGCCTTCCATCCAGGGAGTCTGTCTGTTTCACTGAAGCAGCAGCCACAGCTTCCAAATGCTGTTCACAGAAGTATATTTTCATCCCTGACTGTATCTGACTTTTGAGAAAGGTCCACGAGTTCTCAGTAGGGTTCAAGTCAAGGGAGGAAATGGGCCACTTCACTTCACTTCACTTCCTGGTCACTTCACGTTTAATTCTATTCAAGTCTTTTGCAGTTAATTTGAGCCTTTTCTTCTCCATGAGCTGTTTGCACCCCAGCTGAGTATAAGCAACAAAACGTTGATTGTCTGCTGGTCACCCCTCAAAAGTGGTCACCCCTCAAAAGTTTAGCTATTTCAAGAGTGTTGCATCCATCTGAAAGGCATTTTAGAATTTTTGATGTTTCACTCTCAGTTAAATCTCTTTTTTGGCCCTGAAATGATGAAGCTGCCTAATAATCATGCACACCTTGATATCAGTTCAGACACTTTCGCCACACCCTCCCTCATTACACAAAAACATGTCACCCGAAAAAGAGTTAACTCCAGTGAGCATTCAAGTTTATGTGGTTTGGAGTTGGAAGATGTGCATAGAAATAATAATTCAATCAGAATACTCGCCCTATAAATGTGGACACAGTGTATACCATCGTGCACACAGTGTATACCACACAGGGGGCGGCTGTGGCTCAGGAGGTAGAGCGGGTTGGCTGTTAATCGGAAGGTCGGCGGTTCAATCCCCGGCTCCCCCAGGC
>JAPMOB010221215.1:880-23147 GCA_029875015.1 Lepomis gibbosus | reverse complement strand
CTATATTTTAATATTTTGAGTTGTCACCTGCCACCTTAATTTTGTTTCTCTTCATATAAATAAAAACATTTCCACCATAAGTTGGTCAGAAAATGTCTCCAGAATGCAGGAAAGTAAATATTTAATGGGGGGGATAAACCTCTTGCTGTCTGTCGACGTGCAATAAATATCGAAAGTTATGTACGGACACCTGTCTGTTCTACTCATTTCAACTGACTTGTGAAAACTGCTCAAAAATTCCAAATTCCTTGACATATGGCAATTTTTTTTTTTAACAGTAACGCAAATAGTTACTTTCCCTGGTAACGAGTTACTTTTATTATAGAGTAATTCAGTTACTAACTCAGTTACTTTTTGGAACAAGTAGTGAGTAACTATAACTAATTACTTTTTTAAAGTAATGTGACCAACACTGCCAGTTTAGCGTAAATCAAACCTACAGGTACAAGTACATTTGTTCCACTTCTTCCTGAATAGGTAATGGGAATGCTCAGATTAACATGACATTTGACTATCCACTTAAGAATATCATTTCACTATCCATTCAGCTAGCCAGGGAGGTGGGCCTTCTTTGCTGTGACTCTGTGGCCACAACCAAACTTCAACGAAATCTGGAGCATCACTGTTATTGCAGTTTCACAGTAAGTTTGGTTAACAACCCCACGTTTTCTATCTGGAGGTGAAAAATGAAGATACGTAGATGTGATTAGATGGTTAAATTGCAAGCATGCTCTGCTAGTGATACTGCGTTAACCAGCTAACTGGAGCTACAATGATTTTGCTTTTATGTTTTGATATCGCCATAATTCTTCTTTCATATGCAAAGCTTTCAGCAATATCCAGAAATTACTGTGTGCAAGCATTCAAAATGTTTTCTCCTGTGTCAATAGTCTCAGTAGACTAAAATAAAATACATGAACAAGATGCACAAAAGCACAAAACGACTCTGGTGTATTTAATGTTTGTTCCAAAGCACAGTAAGTTTTCTTCCCACAGCTGAGGCAGGAGACTAGCCTCTTCACTGTCCTACAGGCTAAGAGTGCCACAACAACCCAGGAAATCCAGTTGCTGGCATCCCAGGGAGAGTGCATCAAGCAATGTGGCAATTCTGGTATGGCTATAGCAAAATAGAATGAATGATTATTTATGCAATTATGATATGGCTTTGAATACAGGATTTAATACATAGCATTTCCCATGTTCATATTTTTACAACTAATCCTCTGTTTGTCTGATCTAATGGAACTTCTGAAAAAAAAAAATTTCTGAAAATTTTCTTTTTCCATTTTGGCCATTTTATTTACACATGGACATGGTCTGAGGTACAAATACTTCAAGGGCTACTTAGGTAAGTAAGGTAATGTGGACAATCAGAAATAGTGCCAAAGTACCTGAGCTGATGACGGTGTTATCGTGTTATATTAAAACCATCTCTGCCCTGTTATCCCCCTTCAGACAAAGTCTTTTGTTTTATCTGCTCACAGATCAACGAGACCTCAGCCTCAACTACGACCAAAACACAACCTCAGACATCAGCTCACTGCTGTTCGATCTGTTCTCATCACACATGAACCAGGATCAGAGCTGACCTTTTTACCAGACCTAAAACTGTTACTCTTTGCACAGCCTTGTCTTGCAGCCTCAGTCATAAATTCCTTTAGAATACGAGTCTGACCTACCCATATTACAAATAATGAGCTGATAGTTTAAACAAAAGCTATTCTCTAGGTACAAAACTAAAGTGTTGTCTGTTGCTATCATTAAGTGTTGCCTTGTTTATTCTAAATATTCTACACTGTTAAACTCTGTCTTAGAGTTTTATGTTTTCTGCTAGTAATTTTGAGATTCAGCCATTGCAATGACACCACAGATTTCTCTTCACGTCAAGTGTTCTGAAAGTGTTTCTGATCCTATCCTGTTTTTTGTCATTATTCTTCAGCAGTAGGTGAAACAAAAAGTAGATACATTTATCTTGTAATTGTAAAGTAAGGCATAACCTCAGGGAGTGATTCTGACAGTTTAAGGATACCATCAGTAAAAGGAATAATGGCAACATTTCACAGCCTCGAAATTAGCACAAAATGTGTAAGAACGACTCTTTTAATCAATATTTCCTTAACAAAATAAATTGTATTTTTACCCTTATTTTTAACATGAAGTTAACATGAAATACTTATTCCAGGAAGAGGTGCTTACTTAAAAAAGTGTAGTAGCCAAGCTTAATTACTGTCTGATGAACATCAGACTCCGTGGTACCACATACTTTACAAAAAGAAAAAACAAATTATTCATCGTATTCAACTGCACAGTTTCTAATATAAATCCTCATACCACAAGCCATTACATACAATCCAATAGTATATTCCAAATTGGGGAATTTGGGCACAAATTGCGCCATGGGTGGTACTACAGAATGTTATAAAAATATTGTGAGCCAGGTTCAGGTGTGATGAATTAGTTTCAGAGACTGACATAGAACTTTTTATTGCACTCAGCTGAGGAACTACAGTGCCTGCATACAACTTGTGAACACATGGAATCAAAATCTGAAGATTATATTTCCTCTCTGGGGATATTTATCCTTCCAAGACCAACAGATTCAGAGTGTCATTAAGTGTCAAAATAAGGTTATTGATTAGATTTATGTCATTTTACATCTCATGGATTTTCATATGAAGTTGTAGTTCCTTCAATGCTGCTCACAAAAAGCAAACGTTATAGAAAAATTATATACACTAGACTGGGTGGAAGGAAAAACAAGTCAGAGAAATAAAACTATCATCATTCATAAAAAAAAGGCATGCAATAGAAAAAAATTGTCACCTGCAGGTATTTCTCTTCCTCAAGTGGATTTATGATGTCCTATTTGCCAAAGCTGATCAGAAGTGTAGTTGCACTGTCTGCAGTGGATGATTAATTCAGCCAGCGTCAACTGTTTTGGGGAATTCTTGGAGACACGGTAGAAAGATGTAGTGATCATGGAAGAGGTGCAATGTGAGATGTCAAAGAGACCATCTTCATGTGAAGCACATAGTAGATGCAACAGCTCTTGAACATCACACCACATTGGCTGTTATATGTCTAGCTAAAGCCACACTGGTATTTAGTGTTATTCCTGTAAATCATCCACCCTTCCACATGTATAGCACCTTTCTACTCTTTTGACTACAACAAAGCGCTACACTATATGTCACATTTACCACATTCAAACAGGGAGCAGTTTGGTGTTCAGTGTCTTAGTGGACGGCCGCTCTACTTCCTGAGCCACGACTGCTCTGTATTGCTATCCTTGTTGTTCTACATGTCAGCAATAAATGATCACATTGAGATACCAAAATATCACATTAGACTATATGAATGCATTTTGTTCAGTGAACTGCTAATGTATCACTCACTGTCCATGTATTTCTTTCTCATGTTACATTATGCACATAAGGTGGACATATAAATGCTACTCTCTACAAAATTGCAAAATATTTCTATATCTATATAATAAACTTTTTATCCTTTTCTGTTACATGCCCATATATTTCTATATAATTTAATTTCACATTCATTGTTTAGAAACACATCACTGGCATAAACAATCACCAATCCAGCCTTTCTTGAAGCCATGACAGGGAATAAGTTTCCCTTCAAAGCTAGCTAAACTATATTAACATAAGATAAAAACAAGCAGGCCTACTGGAGCGTAACATGATTTTCCTCTTCCTGTAGACTCATATCAATGTTTTGGTCTCCAGAGTTATTCCAGTTAACTTCAGTCACTTTATCAGGAGTTTATCTGATTTGATTGATTGATGACATTATTTGTATGTCTGGGCCGCGGGCAATCTACCCCATGGCAGGCTGCAGGAAAAATCAGCTCGAAAAGCCAGCCCCCCTGGCTCCGTGATTGGATAGTGAAATGGTGTTCCTGATTGGACAGTCAAGTGATATGTTAATCTGAGCACCCCCATTGGTTATTAATGAGGAAATGTCAAATGTGGGACAAAGGTACTTGTACCTATAGGCTTCATTTGTACTTGTAAATTGGATTTACACCTGTTAACTTGGGACTCACACTTACAATTGAGTTCTGTAGAAAAAAAAAATCTGCAAAGCTCTGTGCAAATCTTCTTTAGGCACACACACAGATTGGTCATTTTTTGTGCAAACCTTTTTTAATTTTTTCACAAAATGTCATGCTCCAGATCTTATGGATTGAAAAATGAAATATTTTTCTACAGATAATTTTTACACATCAAACATCTAAATTGATTTGCTGAAAACATTTTAACGTCTACAGTACTTTTGACCCTATATTTATTCCATAAATATAGCTTGTGGTTGGGTTATTTTCCCACCAAGAAGTTGCCAAACCCATTGTATGCTTGAATATCACAGTAATTCCTGCTTCAATCAAAGTTATTCATCACACCAATGTCAAACTTCTTTGGCTTGTATCTTATGCAGTCTTTCAAATACTACTCGTATTTAATGAAACCATGCTCATTTCATTAATTAGACATTATTTTGTTTCTCTGTCTCTTCTGTTTCATTTCTTGCTACACAGTGTACACAGTGGTCAAGATTGCCTCAAGTTTACAAAAAATATCTCCTGATTATAATTAAGAAGTATTATTAGCGCTTTTTACAGGTGTACAATGTTATGTACTTTTTTTACTGTGCCCATACTGTGATTTGACAGCATTTTCCAACCATCTGTCTTGAAGTCACTGGGGGCCCGTATGTGTGTGAGATGTTGGTTTGGCTGTCGAGAGCTAATGCCGTCCTGCTGCACATGAGACCTGAGATAATCAATACTCTGTCAGACATACTTAGAGCATCTCTGTGACAAAGCAGCTGTAGGGAGGGTGTTCTCTGTCTCAGACAGAGATGAAGCCACCAACCTCACGTCCCCCAAGAGCTCCCTACTAAAGACAAGGGTCGCCACTATCCAGTTCTAATCTTCTCTGGCTTCAGAGCCAGGCTCTCACAAAAAATATTATTTGCACTCAGGGGAGATGTGGCTGCTGCACAATAATCGCAGGCAGCCTGCTAGATGAGGACGAATATGACAATTTGAGATGGTAAATTGATTTTCACTTAGTATGGAGCACATGTTTTTACATTACACATTTTAGGGGAAAATGTGGATATCAGTAGGGATAGGAACTCACAATTTCTTTTTTAACAATGTGAATTTACATCTGTTTTTCTGCAGCATGGATTGGCAAAGGTAGCGTAATGCAATACAGTATATAGTCAAAAACACATCTAAATCAGTTTTTCCTCTTAAATGATCAGATGAATGTGTCTTGCTGTGAATGCTAAATTCCCTCATCTCGGATACTCCAGAATTGCAAGTAAATCCCAAACACAGAGCATTCTCATTTCAATCCATAAACCATCGTCAGGATTTTTCATCTCCTTAGCATGGGTAGGGCCTCCCATCTCAGGGTTTCTATAAGAGCACGTGAGTCATTATTGGGTTTCATCTCCCGCCATATTTTCTCCTATGGGAAATCCATTGTTTCAGTATAAAAAGCATCTCATTTCACTCTCTGATTTGTTTACTTGGCTAATGGGACTGCAGTGTCCTTTGTTGAGCCTTTGCAGAGCGTGACAGAGCTCTGCTGTATTGTGGAGAGAGAGTTGGGCTAGAAGAGAGTCTGAATCTCACCATTTGATATCAGGGACGCTTTCATGGTAGATTTAATGACTCTTCGCCGGCTGACATAATTGCACTTTCAGATTTTTAATAAGAATTTTAACATAATAAGGGAGTAATGTGCAGTGTCGTGAACACCACTTTTTACAAATGCTTTCCTTTTTAACTGTGATAATAATAGTAATTACTAAGATAATACGCTCTAATTGCTAGGAGGGGATAAATTACTTTTTTCTCCTAATCCCATATCTGCTAGCAGCCTTCTCCCGCTCTCATTGTCTGCTCTTGCAACAGGTTGCATCAGACATTAAAGGAATATTTGAACATATAAACAAGCTGTTGGTCTTGCACAGTATCAGCAATGCTGACACTCATAAAAATATTCATGATTTAAGTCAACCAGTGAGAAATGACGTCAAGATAATTGTCTGTCACAGGGACATCACTGACTATAAATTTTATACTGTACATCCTTCAGAGGTGATAATCCTCATAAATTGTGTTGTTATCATTTCTATGATTTAGCTGCCATCACAAAATACATCCTTGAGCAGTTTTGTGTGCTCACATACATTACAACGCTGTACAAAGTATGAAAGGAAAAAGGCTAAACCATATTTTAGCAGTCAGTTGAAATCTATGTAATTCTTATTATGTTTTAACTGAATATGAAGTATTTAACTTTTCCCTGTGTGTTGCGGAAATTCTGCAAATCCAACTAAACTCAAAACAAGACTAAGACTCTACAGCCGACTGTGCTAAAGGAGAATTTAGGGAAACATGGACCAGGACCATCAGACTTATTAGGATTCATTGTATGGGGACCATGGATATCTTTACAAAATGTAATGGCAATCCATCAAATAGTAGTTAATATATGTAAGTATGGACCAGGGTGGCGGACCAGCTGACAAACTCACATTGCCACAGAGCCATGCCATTAGCAAAGCTATTAACAAGATTGGTTTGCAAAGTTCCCGAAAACTAGACATCAAAGAAATACTGAATGAGTTTTTTCCTCGCCAACAGTGATCCGACCAAAACTTGCCAAATGTACTATCATGACATCACAACAACATACTCTGTACTTTAGTTCAATGAATGATAATGCCAGCTTGGCTGAAGCACAACTCTCCTTGGCCGGCTTTATCAGAAAACAGCATTGCTTGAGCTGTTGTCAGAGTAGAAAATGCCTTTTTCTGCATCTCTCACTGAGTCTTTGGGCCATCACAGGGTGAAATGCCCATTGTTTTGTTTATACAATATCAGAGGTGCTGGCACCTTAATCTCAATAAAGAGGGCCATTGGACTGAATTATCTGTATGATTGCCCTTTAGAACTGCTGTCAATGCTATTCTCCTTATAAGGCTTCTCAAAGCCTCTCTCCCCGCAAGAAGTCTATGTGAGGGGAATACAATGAAGGCAGTTCAGACGCCACAAAAGGGCATTGCATTAGAAAGCCATACCTCTGCTGTGTGACCTTTGGCTATGCTGGGGAGGTCGGTTGAATCCCTGTGGACTCCCAGTCAGCTCCAGTCGAGGGAACAGAATAGTTCTAAATCTGTGATTCGAGGTGTGCACGTCAGCAAGCACCCAGGCAAATGGCAGCTTATTGTTTTCCCTATTTACACTTTTGAATGCTCTGCGTGGGTGGTAGAGACACCGAACTGTGCAAAATGCACAAACCTGTGTCTCACACCTGGATGTGACTGAGATATGAATCCATGTCAACATGTGGTAGAGAATGCATCACCTTCATTCTCCAGCATTCTGTTATCATGCAACACAGACCTAGAATAACCTCTGAGTTGATATTAAACAAGCCCCAACTCTGACCATTTTTGAGTCGAAGTTATTCCTTTTATACTGCCTGTTCTACCCAGTAATGGCTAAAAACACATTTTCTTGACTTAGCTTTAAACAGTTTTTTAAATTTTATTTAAAATTTCAATTTAAATCAGGTGTGCATCTAAATGTGGGGTTGCTGTGTTCTTTTATCTTTTCATTATCACTTGATTAAAAATGCACTAGTTGACTTTTTACATTTTGTTTATCACTTGTATTGCTAGCCTGTATTTTTGCACTTATTTAAATAGTAAATCTTTTATCTTTGCTATATTTTTAGTACCCTGTTAAGGTCAATGGATTGCACTTGTGTATAAAATGTGCCATTCAAATAAAGTTGCCTTGCCTTTATTACATATATGAACTGCATTCTTTTCTTTTTGTGGGCATATGCTGTAATAACTTCACGCTGCTAACATGATGTTTCACTAATTTTGTGTAATTATGTCCATTATATGTTGCAGTCATTAGCTTAAGGCTATCAAACACTTAAAGATCCAAACATTAATCATTTATAGGCAGAAGGACTCTGCATTTTCCCCCTCAATAAACTGAGGATCAATCTTTTTCTTAAGTAGAACTGATACTATGTCTTTGTCTCTAGGTGTGTCAAAATGGAGGAAGAAAGCGAGAGCTGCACTTAATTGCATGAAAAAAAGATTTCACTTTCTAAACCAATGAGTCATCGTGGGCTGAGAAGATATGCCGAAGCCCCTAGAGAGATGAAAAGAGGGGATTGTAAAAGCCTAAAATGGGATCATCTTGGCTGAGCTTTTTTTCCCAAGCAGAATGGGATAACAATTCAAACACTCAAGTACAAAATGTTGTCTGCTGTAATATGGCCATGACTCCATCTCCTTTGACAGTACTAAAATACAGTATGTAGCATTTCGAAATGCACTTCTATGTTTGCCTTGTTCTGCTCAGTTATGTTGTTTTTTTACCACTCAGAACACATTGGTGCTGCTTTGTGCACACCAAAATCCTACAATAGGCGGATGTCATTTCTGCTTCTAATAAGCTACTAGCTAAATAAGATAAAGTGAGAAATATCAAATCATTAGGACTGATACGGCAGATGTCTTGCTCAGAGCTGTCGCTATCAGCATAACCATCATTAATACCACCATTATCATTAACACTCTTCCTTTTCAGCATTTTGTTTTCGTGCAAATCAAGACATTACAGAACCCACCACACTTTATTAAACGAGTTAACAAATCACAACTAAGTATGAGTTGGTGATCTGCTTCTAAATTTGATTTTCAGCCACTTTTTTTTGTTTTCCCATTCCTCTATGTGGATGGCCAATCTGTGCTGGTACAGCAAAACTAAAACCGCTTAGCTGCTGTCCATACAGCATAATTCAGCAGTTGACTTTTATATTGTTTCTGTGGGCATATTTTTTTACTAGTTTATCTTCAAAGAATTCTCCATGATCACACAGCACCATCAGCTGCACTCATGTTGGCACACACTCCAACAAATTGTCCAAATTAAACTCACAATGAGGTGTTTTGTCTGGCACTGGAGCACAACTGCTACCAGCCGACTCCAGCTATTGGCTCCCAGCAGCATGTAGCTCCAGCTAGTAGAGCAGCTGAGCTTCTGTCTCTTTCTGTTGCATTTCCTCAGCAGTGAACACTGAATGTGTTATAAAATGTAATACAATCTGTGCTGTTCATTGTGAAAACTGTTAAGTTGTTTGGCTGGCTGAAATGCAGTCATCCACTCCGATGGCAGAGGGAGCAGTAGTGATGCCTCCAGGCAGTGAAGAGGAGGCTAAGCTTATCTCAGTCAGACTCTCCCAATAAGGCTTTTGCAGACAGTTGATCGTGTTGGCAGCTGGCTGCAGTGATTGAGAGGACATAGTTTCAAGGGTTGTAGAAGTGGATGTATACTACATCAATTAAAATTTAATACTAATATAGACTTGTCTGTTAAGGTTCTCAGTCTCCCAGGTCATAGTTATTCAAGGAAGGTTAAAATCCAGGGCAACTGGACTTGGTTGAAAATACTACAAAACCATTCATCCCTCTGCGTTATTTCTTCTTGTGATAATATCCTGGTTTGTAGTATGTTAATATGAACAGTAAACAAACACCAGCAGCTTGCAGGTATACCATGTTTATATCATTTCTGTCAGGATTTCCTAAACACAAGCCTATAATCAAAACTTATCAGAAGGCGGGATCATTTCAGTTACCATAACCAGTTCCCTTGTTAAAACATGTCAACATTACAATTGGATTCTGAATATCTGCAAACTTATCAGTCAAAGTAACTACATCCTATTTTTTGATTTTGTAAGTACACACCGTTGTTTAATCAGACTTGACCAACTATGCAGATCAAGCAACTGCAGCTCAGCTGTAGAGAACATAAATCACACATGTCATTAGTAATACTAGAAGCATGTCAATCAGGAGAGACTTGATATGAACAAATAATTTATTGACGTGCACAATGACTATGGTTTATGTCATTTATACTCTTTGGCGATTAGACCCCATTGTGACGTCATGGTATTTAAAGCCCTTCTGTGAAATAGAAAACCCCTTGATGCAGTCTTTACACTTCTAATGGTGGTGATGGTGAGATGAAGAGAATGCTGAAGATCTGGATGTGATGAAGAGTGGACTTCTGATGAGCTCGACCAGGACCTAGATATGTTGAACTGGAGGTGAATGGTGTGGAGGAAGGCAATTTCGCACTGAAATAACAGACCTTGACTGTGACAGTAGACCATGGTTGTAGCTTGGGCAGACAAAATAAAAGGTCAGCAAGGACCAACTTAAATAAAAAGGAAAACACACACATATACACATATAAGGGTTGGGCAATGTCTACAAAATTGCCATCTGTCAATGTCTACCTTGAAACATGGGGATTACATCGGGTGGGGCGTGGGGGGTGAGGCAAGGCAAGGAAAGGCAAGTTTATTTGTATAGCACATTTCAACAACATGGTAATTCAAAGTGCTTTACATAAAACATAAAAGAAACAGGGAAATTGAAAAAAGTTTAGGGAAATTGAAAAAAATACACATTAAAACAGTGTAAAACATGACAGTGTTTAAAGTTACAGTGAGTTACAATTATTTTGAAAAGAGAATAAACAGAGAAATACACTTAATCTACTCTCTCTAGCTAGTCTGTACTAGTCCATAGCAATCTTTGGGGGGTAGCGGCCATCCTATTAATGCACATGTTCAATCGACTTCATTCAGAAAAAAAATATGGATATAATGGATATATTACAAGCATGAAGCAGGTATTGCAGCAGTGAACACACAGAGTGCAAATGCTGGTTTTGATCGTTTGATAGGCAACGTCATTAATGGCTGCGTGCGTGCTGCAGTGAAAATGGAAGACAAAAGATGAGATCTGTGGCTTTTGGGTGACTTTATAAAACATACTGCTGATGGAGAAAGTCAGGGGAGCAGAGAGAGACAGAGAGAAACAGGGCAAGCTGGTGTGTTTGCAGTGAGAGACCAGAGGTGTATGTGTGTGTGTGAGTAAGTGTTTCTGACTGTGGGTGGAAGAGAAGTCTGAGGCAGGTGCAAAGCAAGCATAATTAAAAATAATAATAATAATAATAATAATCCGTGGGGATCAAAATCTACTTTCACAGGGTGGTATAATGTGAAAAATCACAATGCCTGCTCAACATTGTGATGTCTGTCAGCCATCGCCGATGAGCCCTAAGATAGATAAAAACACATGCACACACTCCATATTTAGAGTTGGATGGCTAGTTTATTACCTGAACCCCCGTAGGTAAGCATGAAGAAGTGTCTTTGTCACTGAACCCCGAAGAGAGATGCAAACCTTTTGTGGTGACATTAGATTTGAACCGTGTGGGTTCTCTTGCTGTGAGGGGATCCAGACTGAGTAATGTGCTGGGTGCCGGCTGAAGAGCTGCGATGAGGCCCAACATTGTAGAAGCTGGAACCATGCTGCAGTGAACCTAGTAAATCCTTGGGGACCTCCAGCGGGCAAGACCAGTATATCAGTGTCTGTGAGAGCTGAGGCAGCAGACGCCAGATGAGCGGCTTGAATGTGAAGTGCTCTTGAACACGGAGGCAGGCTGCAACGTGAGGCCTGGCAGTGAAGAGGGGCTGAAACATTTCCTGGGGGCTGAAGCCATGTGTGGATAACTTGGATGAAATTAGCTAGAGACTGCGTGGTGGTGATCAGGGTGTTGTCTGCACATGAGGATGTGAGTGGAGAACAAGTGGAGAAGAGACGTTTCTTCTCTTAGGCTGAGGAATCTGACATCAGCTTGCAAGCCTATGACAACAAGAAACTGAGAAGGTATGACATCCACAGCGATTTCACACTGAAATGACAGCTGACAGCAGCAGAGAGAATAACAGAGTTCAAATTTGACAGTGAGTACATGACTGGCTGATGGAGATTCTGGTTGGTTTAACTAAAGAGTGAACACCCACAGTCAGCTTATAAGAGAAGCAGGAAGAGAGAGAGTGTGTGTGTGTGTGTGTGTGTGTGTGTGTGTGTGTGTGTGTGTGTGTGTGTGTGTGTGTGTGTGAGAGAGAGAGAGAGAGAGAGAGAGAGACAGTTGAGAATGAATGATAGATAGATAGTCTTCCAGGTTGATCTTATATTGACCTTTACTGTAATGTTTAGAACTCATTTTACTTTTATTTTCAAGCCCCCATGATATGAATGAAGCATTATTTCCTGCTATAACTGTAGAAACAAGTGTACCCTGATGTTGATTCTCAATCTCGGGAAATGTGTGTTAAATAATCCCTGACTATGGTATTTGACCTTGTTATCATGCACGGTGCTATTCTATTGGCTATTGTCAGGAACACGGTTACTATTCTTAAGGCCTAATCTTAGCAGTAGAATAGCTAAGCAGTTATCACAGATACTATTAAAGATTGTGTTACTGTCAACTGCTACATCACACATGTTACGACAAACATCACTTAAGACCAGAAATGCTGGTGCTAAATAGTTGGCGGGAACTTGACTGGGACATTTCAGTGAAGTGTTGTGGTAAATCACTTATCTATATAATAATCATATCTTTAATTTATTGACAAAAAACAACTCAAGGACCAACATCTGTTCTAGATATAGAAGTTGGCCCTCTGTAACTGAATACAGAGCTCTGCCCAAGGAACTCAAACATCTAAAACACACTGGCAGCCAGTGTAATGAAGCTAAAACAGGGGTGATGTGATCCGGTTTCTTGGTTCTGGATAAAAGGCAGCTGAGTTCTGTACAGTCTGGAGTCGTACCAGAACAACATGTGAACTGGTACTGGATATAACCCAATTTATAAAGACTAGGAGGACATGAAGGAAGAGACTTCTTTGATGGATGAACGTTTGTAAGATTGTGAACAATTTTTAAATTCCATTTCGGAGGTTTTAAAATTTAATAGCATTCCCTCAAGACTACATTTTTATTTAAAAATAGCTCCATGGGCTTTGACACAGCTGTGGCTACATATACACTGATCAGAAACCAAATCTCCACCCGATGGATGGATGGATTCGAAATCTCACCCAAAATCTAAGTTAAAAAAAAGCATCTCATGATGTGACTCTGTAGTGTGTATGGCCCCCACGTGCCTGTATGCACTCCCGACAAAATCTGGGCGTGCTCCTGATGAGATTGCGGATTAGGTCTTGGTCTCTCCTCCCAAATTGGTGGCAAAACTCTAAGGAATTGCATCCCCAGACCATCACTGACCCACCGCCTAACCAGTCACGCTGGAGTGTGAACCTGCTCTCATCTGTAAAGAGAATCGGACGCCAATGGTGGACCTGCATATTCTGCTGTTCAAATGCAAGTCAAACTGGGCTATAAGCAGAAATCCCATTAGAGGACATCGGGCCCTCATACCCCACTCGTAGAGTCTGTTTCTGACAGTTTGGTCAGAAACATTCACACCAGTACCCCGCTGGAGGTCATTTTGTAGGTCCTCCATGCACAAAGGAGCAGATACCAGTCCTGCCGCTGGGTTGATGCCCTTCTACATAGCCCTGTACAGCTCTCCTTGTGTAACGGCCTGTCTCCTGGTATCACCTCCATGCTCTTGAGACTGTACGGGGAGACAAGGCAAACCTTTTGCAGGAGCTGAAGAACTTCTGCAACCTGAATGGCCTGTAGGTACCACCTGGTACTACCAGTAGTGACAAGGATACTAGCAAAATGCAAAACTAGAGAACAATCAGTCAGGAAGGGTATGGTGAGAGCCATTTTCTGTGGCCACCACCTGCACAACCAGTCTCTTTTTGAGGATTGTCTTGCTGTTGCCTCTCCAGTGTTGTCACTTTTTTTTATGCCAAAACAGGAGACACTGATTCACAATCACTTATGTTTCCTAACTAGACAGATTGATATGTTGGAGTTTTAAGTGACACGATGTTATACTGTGATGATTAAGTGTTCCCTTATTTTCTTTGAGCTCTGTGTGTGTATGTGTGTGTCTCTCTCTCTCTCTCTCTCTCTCTCTATATATATATATATATATATATATATATATATATATATAAAGAATTCTTTTAATATTCCTCTCCGTTCTCTCCTCTTCAGTGTATTTTATTGCACAGTTAAGATTCACTGCCCTGACTGTTGACCTCTGCACTGAGTATCAGTTTGCACAGAATCAAAGGCAGAGAAGATTTTAATTACTCTCTTTACTGTTCAGCAGCAGTTATGAGAGGTTAAAATGGGTGAGAAAGGACAGTGCCGAGAAATGCAATTTACTCTTCCATCCAATACGCCAAGTCTTTGTTTGAGTCAGTCAGTTTGTGTTTAGAATTTAAAGCCAATGCCCAAAGGAAAATGATTCGATATTAGAATTAGAGATACTCTAGATACAAAGCCCTAACATATAACCACCTTTTAAAGTGGTTAGGACTAACGTGAACATAAATCCAATAATCCTTCTTTTGTTAGCTCTTTTTTAGTAACCACCAACTGCAAAATGCACAACATTTATAACAGAATATACATGCTTTACTAACAGTTACTTTTTATCTTGTAATGCCATGTTGACACAATTTGTGTTAAAAACAATCTTCTTCTCAGAATCATAATTCCAATAGGACACGCAGACAGGATTCATCATCATCTTTAATGTGAATCACCGATAAATGTTTAGAGATCTGCTTAGAAATCACAGAAAAACATGTTCACTTTCATGTTTTTAAGTGGCCTTCAGGATCAAAAGTAATGCAGTAGTAGCTGTCTGTGCATCCATGTCTGTAGCCCTGACTACTAAAAGCTAATTCTGCATGACTTTTAATGGCGTAAATTTGCCAAAATATTAACAAAACAGCAAATAGGAAAATAACAGGCCCCTAGGTATAGTCCACATTTAACTCACTGACTCCATGGCAACATTAAACTTCCTGCTCGCATCCCCCAAAGCACTGTGAGAAATAACTTTAGAACAATTAGAACATGATTAACCAAACAGAAGAAAAATAAAAACTATAAAAGCCTGTGGACATTCAGAAAATAACTCAAATTTGATTAATGGCATTTTTGACTACTCCAGTTTATTCTTTATATAACAATACATGGCATACCTGGCAAAGATATGTAATACCTGTAAATAAAGGTATAAATAAATCTAATAAAGGTAAATAAAATAATTAAACAAGTTAAAAGCAACTTCTAATGGATATTTTATGTAAATTTAAATCTACAAATCTACAAAAAGATGACACCAGTCCTTTGTATCCATAATGGCACGAGAATTTAATGTGGACGAACATGTCAAATCTACAGCATGTCTATCAGAGGGATTCATACATGTATATAGGTGAGAGTTTTAATTAAGTGTGCAGCATGCATGTGTTTATCTGAGTGTTAGCCAAAGTAGGCTGGGATGATGCAGGAGAGGTCCTGCTGGGGAGCAGCAGCCAGGGAAAACATCTGGCCTTCATCAGGCACAGAGGCCGGGAGCACGCTGGCAGATGGTGGAGAGGTCTCTACACAATAGGAAAAGCCCACTGCCTCCAACACCAGCACCATTACCTCCCACTCACACACACACACACACACACACATATGCTCTCGCTCACACACTTACATGTACTGGCAATCAGAGGAATACTGTACTCAAAACTTCATCATGTTTAACTACATGAGATGGTAATTTTCAACAATAGAAAAGGCAGCGGCACCAAAGTGAATCACACACTTCATGCAACCCAATGGAATTAATTATGGGCAACAATACCGTAAATACACATGAGAAGCTTTATTTTCATGGCAATGTAAAGCCAAGAGCGATGCAATGGGATGTCATTTTTGACAGTAACAAGTCGCTTTAATGACTTTAATTCTATGTTTCATGATCAAAATTGAATTACTGCCTGGACTACATTCACTGGACTGCACATAGGAAGGAGGTTGGGGTAAATGGTTGAGTGTACAAAGCAAAGACCTGGGTTTGTGCCATTCCATGTGTCAGGTTTGGCCAACTAAAATACTTGGATAAGATAAGGGAAAAGTTGTGATTGTGAAACCACCATTAGCGTCAAAGCTTTAGGTTTGCAGATTTGTTCCATATGAACATAAAAAACAAAATTGTTACAGTATGGTTGCACCCAATTGGCAATGTCCTGGCTCCAACAGGCCCTATTGTTACAAACTGTGCTATAGTCTTTAGGGGTTTATCCCCAATTAGCACTGCCCTAGCATGAATGCATTTTCCTTTTTAAAGGCTTGTAGCACTATTTATCACATACAGCATCTTTGATGTCTAAACTACCAACACCATCTACTCCCTGTTACTTCAGCTGTATGCTATTAGGTTGGGTGGGTATCACTTGTCAACAACCGCTGGCTGTTTGCCTGAATCTCTCAGCCTCTGACGAGCCTTTAAGTTTGTGCTGCTGTGAAGTGATTGATGACAGGTCAGGCACCAATGGCCCCGCAAAATTTCCAATTCTTCCACAGGGAAATTGCTCATTTCTTCACAAGTCTATTTCAATTTTTCCAACATGGCAATGTGCTAAGTTTATCCATTATGCTGGCACCTGGACGCAGAATTGTGATGAATTATGCCACATGCTGGACAGAGTAGAAAAAAATCTATATATTAATTTGTGTTACTTTATTGTTTGCTTTTTTCTCTTGGATGGCTTGTCAAGAGGGGTATTGTTGCAAGGTAATATAAAAGTAAGCAGGCGTGACACTCTTATTTGGATAACCACCTCACTGCCTCTCGCTTGTAGTTTCTACACGACTAAAACTGCCACTGTGACATTGTCGACGGCTTTTTTTTTAAAGTTCCCCTGCCTTTTTAAAACACAGAAATAGTATCCTATTTGCTGCGATGCGGGCTTCAAAGAGGTTATTTGTCATCATACAGATTTATGCTGTCATTCAGGGACATTTATAACACTTTAAGCTCTTTGGGTGTTCCAGCTGTGGTGCTGGGAAGACAATCCTGCAGAGACCAGAGCTTCTGCCTGTTTCATTTCCCTCCTTTTTGTGTTCCTCCCCTCCACCAGAGAAGAGTGAAACTGTAGTGATTGTTAGTGCTTCAAAGGGCACATGTTGTAACAGCACTAAAACAAAATGGGATATGGTTGGTTGAGTGTGGCTGGGCTTAACCTGGAAAATCACTCTTTTGTGATTAGCTTGTTACAGGTTTAGCAGGAAGAGTGTCTTTTCAGGTTTAATACCAACATACATGAATTTATCAATTCAAATGATATCAAATATCAAATTATCAAAGGATTCTAACATACATAAGCATGGGGGAGCCCAGAACTGAAATGATCCTAAGCCGCTATCCTGCTGGTGCTCTGACGTTGCTAATTGATTTCTGACAGCCTGCCAGTAGAGTTCTTGTCATTCACATCCACTGCCTAAAGGCTAGAAAACATGGTAAGTAGAGGCAAAGTGGACAGTACTGCATATTTCCATTTTATGTGCTGCATTGCATTCTACTGAATGTGAAGTTTTTGCTTTTACAATATATACAATATATATATATATATGACTTTATATATACTTATATATACTTATGACTTTCAAGGTCCTAAATAAATGGAAACAGTCTCAGAGAAAAATACCAGTAGGCTTTACACATTATTCTTCCAATAGAGTTATTACATCATCATTTTAATGCAATTCTAAACACCTGACCATTGCATTCTAGCAAGTCAAGGTGACTTATATTTGAAGCCTTGGCACTGTGGCGACATAACAAATTTCTTCTCTGACTGTTGTACGAGGATAAATATATGACAATATAAAATGGATGCACATACTAATGAGCAAGACAACAGTACATTTTAGAGATGTCCAGAGCAACTTCTAAGGATCAGTATTGGGACCCAATCGGACATATTTAAATGGATCATTATCGTTCAAAATAAAGCTGAGCAGACCACTGTACTGTATTGTATTTTCTCCACCTCAGCCTGCAGTGTTGCAGGACTTCTATCCTTTCAGGAAACCTGCTCTACAGACCCAGCATTTTGCTACATTTGCGAATGAAAGTTAGTGTGTGTGAATGGGGGAAAATGATTTGGGTGCATCGGTGACTCTGACACATGGGTTGGCAAACTATAGAGATTCCCTAAGCTCTGAGACTAGTTATCATTAGCAATGAGCAGTGTAGAAAACATTCAGGTAGCAGGTTCTCATTTTTGCTGCCGCTGAGCATTGCTTTCACCACTTAAAATGACATATGTTGCTAGCGGAAGGTCATGATCTAATCTAATTAATGTTAATTCCCTGAGCAACTTGATAAAAGGCAAAAATTAAAGAGGACATATGTTGCTCAGTTTAATTTGGGGGTTCTACTAAAATAGATTTACATTATTTTATCATTCTCTGTCTCTTTAAGATCCCCCTCCTGAAAAGCCCTGTCTACTCTGATTGGTCAGCTCCCACAAGCCTAATCAGGTGACAACCTCCGACTCTAAGAGTGAACCCAATGCAGAAGTAACTTAAACCTGTATTTTTTTATAACAGCCAGCAGGGGGCAACACCTGTGGTTGCAAAAAGAAGTCCGGTTCCATTAGAAATAATGGTCAAATGAGTCTACTTCTCACCTGAAGTGAAACACTTTCATAATGAGTTTATGGTCTCAGTCACTACCGTTCATTTAGTAAATAATGGTCCCATATAGGGGAAAATAGACAATAAAGAAGGGTATGCTTTAGGGTGGGACTACTTTGTGATTGACACGTCCCTGCCATGGCGTGACATGGCGTACCATTGAGTGACTTGTAGCCTATCCACTGCACTGTGCACATTTGACCAGCGCCATTGAAAAAGCTTGTTAGGAGTAGGGTGTTCATTTTTTCTGGCTAAGTACATTTTGTTTTAAGCATGTATTTCACTAGCCAAAATTAATATCCCACTTCATGTGAATTACAGATGGACATTACTAACCAAGCTAGCTACCACCACCCTCTTGTCCAAATATGGTTACATCAGGTGCCTGGTTGCAAAAAATAAAAATGCCAAACTGCCAAACACACCCTCACTCACCCAGTGAGTGAGGGTGTGAGTGATTCTTTAGTAACAAGTCCAAGAGTGATGTGTTTCCCTGTAACAGCTGGCCTTACGTCAATTTCAGGAGTCACATTCTTTCAGTTGATCATTTATATCATCTCAATAATCTTACCTTATAAATGTTATATTTTTGAACTAGGACATTTAGTATCTGTTTACCGTCCTGTGTCACTCACCCCCATTCTGATGAAGTGCTTTGAGGTTCTTCAGCACATAAAGAACAACATCCCAGTCAGCCTGGACCCTCACCAGTTTGCTTTCAAAACAACAGACCAATAGTCTTAACCCATATGTTCTCTTACAATAGCAATGTCATGAAAAGGACCCAAACTATGTCACTTTTAGTTAGTCCCATGTGGCACTTTCACTTAGTGAAAAAAACAAACAGAAACAAGTGGAAGAGCTCATCACACTATTCGTCATGCTGCAGTCCAATGAACCACAATAAATTGTATTTGTTTGTCAGTGAAAGTATATGCATATGTTTTCATTGACTATTTATGATACGATAGGAAAGGACATAAAAGCTCTATGTTCTTCACAAATATTAAGTGTGACTGTCTGGTGGAACTACATTACTGCTCCTCAGTATTTAATCATAATGTTTAAAACATACACAAATTGTTTATAACATTAGCTATAAAGGTGCACCTAACTTCCCCACCTTAGCTTAAAACTTGGTTCCCTAGCAACAATAATGTATACCGTACCATGCTACTGGCATTTGTCTGCATTATTAGCCTGTCTTCTGTAGAACACAAGCATCCAAATTCCACATGTGCATCCATGACTGCTGAGGAAGCTGTGCTACATTACAGTAATAGAGTTCCCCATAGTAATTCAGCAGTCATTATGCAGAGGTCCGCTGTGATGTCCTGCAAATTGCCAATTGCTTAAACTAAGTTATATCTACCTGAGGCAGGCAGACTGTGTTTAAAAAAACATTTAAAGTAAATGGCTTTGGGTGAGGTGGAGGCTATTGCAGGGTAGAGCCACACTAACACTCCCACTGCAATCACACAGCAGTACTGAGTGTGGCAAAGGAGTAGGCCTGTGACAAGCATTTGGTTAGCCCTGTGACATTTTCCACCTCAGGATGGAATGAAAGGAAAGTATAGCGCTATTCAGAATATTCAAGCACTGTGTGAAATAAATAGATGACTGATTGTTGGCATTTGAGTCTGGTTCTTGATGTTTCAAGGGGAGAAAAGTCAATCATGACCCCTCCATCACTGTAAAAACGCCAAGAATGAATTACTATTTTTTACGCATAGTTTTTTTTCCCTTTAAAACCTTTTCCCCTTGTAAAGGACAAGAAAAGAGTAAAAAGTAGCTGTATTACAAAAAAATTTAACAGCATGAAATATACTCCTTTACTGAAATAACAGAATTATTTAAAACTCGGTTGAAATATACCCTTGCTTTGACATGAAAGGAAACTGAAGCACATCCATCTAACCCCGTTCTCATTCCATATTTGTCATGCCCCTCAGCATCTCATACAGATGCATATGGTACCCTCTTGTGTCTGTGTGAGACACATCGGCTTGCCAGGAGCCAGAGAGTCTTTAAAACACATGGTTAACATTTTGAAACGGTCGCAGTCTGGTTAGGTTTAGGCACATATTGTACTTTAGTTTAAAATAAGTAATTTATTTACATGAGCTAAGTTATGTTATGTATCTGAAGTTAATTAAACGCTTCATGCAAGTTAATGTTGACTTTTGGTTTCACGAAGGACATTAAACAGCAGACTCCTGTTTTTGTTTGTTTTTGCTAAAGGGTACCTTGTGCGTCAGTATAAGACTAAACATCGGTATTTGAGGAGTGAGAATGGGCTGTTCCGTAACACTTGCAGTGCACCAGACTGAAAAATGTTTATGAACTGAAAATTTTAAAATCTAAAAAAACAAAAAAACAAAACAGAAAATTATTAGAAGGTGTTTGCCTGAGTGTGCTCTTCCTACTCCACATCCTTTGAATATCGTCGTCGTTGCCTGGACATCTTAGTAACCACCACGTGCCTCCATCACCCGCAGAAATAAAAGTCATTCTTGATTTACCTGACAAGGGCTCTTTGAGCTCTCCTTGACCAAAAACAGTGACGCGGAGGCACCTCTACAGCGAGACGCAATACTGAAATGTTTCTATCTGCCCTCCCTTGAAAAACATCCACCTCCCCTTTTGCCAGAGATCTCCTCTCTATTCGGGTGGTGTCTCAGTGTCTGGCAGTTGTTCAGCTCGGCTTGGTGCTCAATCTTATTAGAGGGCGGAAGGTGGTTCAGAAGGTTTACGGTGACACTGACAGACCCCAACCACTTACTCCCCCCACTTCCTTTTTCTTGTCTTTTTCTCTTGATATACACACGACTGCACACTTCACAAATCCACAGACGGTGTCAACACACAGCTACATGCCACACATGCAGAGTCAAGTTGACATTTCCTCAAGGTGTGTGTAATTGCTGATTACTTGCATGTAGGAGAATCATTGTAGGCATGTTGCAGAAATGCCTGTGATTTGTAGCAGATCAGTCATCTCTAATACAATTCAAATCTATTTCATCTGAACCCCATAGCTCCCAGGCATGTGACCTTGACTATATACTTCTCCAGAGGCTCCTTTTCAAAACAAGTACTGTTGACTTGTTGGTCATTTGATTTGTTGGGGGCATTTGCCTTGAATGTGAATGTGGGCTGAAACGCTGGCAGTGTTTTTCAAGGTTATTGTTTGTCTTTGGGCTTTTTATTTTCCTCTCAGATTTAAGCCATTTATAAAAGGAGCAAAATAGCTATGTCATTCAGCTAGAGTAATACAGCACATTAGCACATTAACTATTGCCAAAGCTCAGGGGTATCAGTAATCAATGGCTGAATGAAAAGAAAGGCTGGACCGAGGTAAATAATGAGGCACTGTGAGGAGGGCTGTAAGCAGCTAATACCACCAGTAAAGGCAGCAAGGCCATGCAGCAGTGACAGTCCACACAGTCACATTTCTACCCCTGTGGCTATTCTATGCATTGAGCCTCTGACGCTTTAATCCACCACCTTCCTATCGTTCAAGATCCAGCGATGGGTTGTCCTGCTATAATTGTGTTTTATCGATTCTGGCTTTGGTCTGACGCCTAGATATCTCGTGTAAAAGGAGCTGCACAGATACAGTGAGTTTACCTGTATAAATATTTCAATAAAAAAGGCTTTGGGTATTAGGTTTTCCGAGGCCGATTTTGAGTTCCTG
>JAPMOB010221214.1:0-18869 GCA_029875015.1 Lepomis gibbosus | reverse complement strand
AGCCGCTGCTCCTTTGCGTTGAAAGGAGCCAGTTGAGGTGGTTTGGGCATCTGGTAAGGATGCCTCCTGGACGCCTCCCTTGGGAGGTGTTCCAGGCACGTCCAGCTGGGAGGAGGCCTCGGGGAAGACCCAGGACTAGGTGGAGAGATTATATCTCCACCTAGTCCTGGGAACGCCTCGGGATCCCCCAGTCAGAGCTGGTTAATGTGGCTCGGGAAAGAGAAGTTTGGGGTCCCCTGCGGGAGCTGCTTCCCCCGCGACCCGACCCCGGATAAGCGGATGAAGATGGATGGATGGATGGATATTTGAACTGACCGGTTACTCACTTGATGTTTTAATAAATTTTTTTTGTGTGTATACAAATATTTGTAATATTATCTGTATTAGTTTTCTGTCTACTTTGTTTGAACAAACACTGAACACGAACTTTATAAGCTTTGAACTTCCTAAAGCCAGTTCACTGAAGAGTAAATGCTCAGTGTTCCTGACACGGAGGCTTCAAGTAACTGAGATTTAAAGTGAGCATACAGCAGATGGATGTGAAACTTCCTGCACATACTTCCTTCTGCTAGTTTGAGCAGCGTCAGAGCTAAAACACCTAAGTGCGGTGACAATAAACAAAGCACATTTTTGAGTGGACGGCGACTAAAAGTTGTTATTTTTATCAATCTAAAAACACAAGCTGCATTTCCTCTGCAGGAACTTCACACAGGAACAAAGAACCTTATGAGGAATATTTTACCCCGTGCAAAGTCCCTGCTCGGGGGTGATACTTTCCAAAGTACTGGAACTTGCAGTGCTGAACATTTCTGACTGGTTGAGTAAATGCTTCTCGCTTTAAGTCTAGCTTTTCGAGCATTTTGAATTCGCTTTAATACTCCTGCCTGTCTGTTGCTTTATATGGCTTCCGGTGTATCAGCGGACTAATTTTCCTAATCTTTACAGGTCTGAAGACCGCGGTGGAAACGCACACAACAACGTGCAGAAGGAACCTCCTAGTATTTTGAAAAGTAGACTCAACTGGGACGAAAACTTCTGGGTACTATCGGCGGAAACGCTGCGAATGATTGCAGGAGAAACTGGCACAGGTTCAGACACTGGTCCACTCCTGACAAACTCATCTCTAGCTGTGGTGCACAAACTGACCTGACGGCCGAACAGCCGCTGCAGGAGTCCCTGTTTGGGTGGAGGAGACGGCTGTCCCCTCCAGTCCAGGTCAGGGGGAACCGCCCCGTCCTGGTAGAAAACATTCAGCTCTGTGAAACACTCCGTCTCGATCATCTGCAGGAGAAAAGACCTTCCTTTGTATCACATGGGCGACATACAGCAAATGCACAAAGTAAAAGAGGTGACGTCCCGCATGTGAGTCCAGTATGTTTACGAATGTCTCTCACCTCATTCTGCCAGGGGATGGAGACGCTGCCTGTGGACACTTTGCTGTAGAAGGACTCGTCCTTTGGCTCCAGCTCTACTCCTTTCACTGTGGAGAACTGCTCGATGTCCAGCACGTCTTTACAGTAGATGGCCTGCGGCTGCAACACACAAACCACTACTTCAGCATATTTACATTGCAGCGGCCTCAGGAGAGGCTGATGAAGAGACTTTATAAGAAACCACAACTGAGGAAGTGATAACTAAAATCTAACCACAACTGAACAAACATCTCAAGTTTCCTGTAGCAGATTAAGAATCCTTTCTTTGTTTCACAGAGACTGTGCAGGTTAATTATTCATGCTCCAGATAATGAGCCTCAGAGATGTTCGTATTAATCAGATTAATTACCTCCACTTCCTGTGCAGAAGAGAAGATTTAATTTCCAGCCATCTATTGTTCTTAATCAAACCTGCACAATCATTATTAACTGAACTTCTGCTATCACTGATGTTCTTAGTTACACCTACACTATCAATAATGTCAGAACACCTGTGCCATCATTACTTATATTACTTATATTAATCACACCTGCCTCTACTGCACACACATAAAACTGATATCCACTCTCTAAGTAAAACTTCTCATAATATGAATGTATTTTTTTTCTGTACCACAGTCTTTATATTGTGGAGGCAACTTTCAGTGAGACTTCTGAAGCACGAACTTGATGTCTGATATATTACTCACATCAGGAATGAAGGGCGCCTGCAGCATGCCGGCCTCAAGGCGTTTGAAGTTGATGGAACGGAAGATGGGATGGGCTTTGACCTCAGAGGCTCCGCCTCCCTGGAAGCCCAGCCTCTCTTTGGGATCTTTGGCCAGAAGCTGGGGTATTAAAAATAAAAAATAAAGTTAAAAACAACAGGAAGTGACAGAAAAGGACAAGAATCAAACAAGGCGGGAACTCAAGAGAAAGAAAAGGCCGGTGTTCGGGTCGGTCTGAGTAACAGGTCCATGGATTTGAATGTTTATCAGATTTACCAGACAACAAAACACTGAACGGTGGTTTATAATATAATATTATGGAAAGTTATCACGTTGGCTATCCTTTTATCCTCCGTCTCGGTGTTCTCCAAGTGAAGTCGTCTACCAGGAATGTGAGCTTCCACATTTATGCCAGTTCACGCCTCACTGCGTTGAGTCAGGTTTAACTTTTTTACCGGACAACCTGTAGTCTGACTATTAAGCAGTTTGTTGTGCAAATGTCGGTCTGAACGCAACCTAAAGCGAAAGATGTGCAAAAATGTGCCAGTGAGCAAACTAGCTCACTGCACTGCAAAAACTGAGCTCTCAAAAACAAGGAAAAATACGCACGAAAATGGAGGAAATATTACTTAAAATAAGCAAAATTATCTGCCAACAGATCAAGAATATTTCACTTGCTATTTAAGGCTAAAAACCTGAAACAACTGAAATGTTCTAACATAAAAGCCGCCTGGTAAGAAGAAATATCTTGTCGGACAGAAAAAAAAGTATATTTTGTGTTCAATTAAGATAATTAATCTAAGATTTCAGTTTTTGCAGTGTAGCAAAAGGTATAAAGTTACAACATTTTGACTGATTGTGCAAGTTTGTACAGACCAAACCACCTCAGGGCTTTTTTACTGCATTTTTAGCTTCATTGGTTTTGGACAACCGCCACAGAGGCCAGATTTGCTATTGAGTGAATATGCAGGTCAAATTTCACCAAAATCTTACTTGAGGAAACAGCGCTGCAAGTTTTTAAATACTATACACGCAGTGAGTGAAACCACTGATATTATAAGTGCATTGAATTTGCTGGTGTAAGCGGGCCGTAGGCAGAGAATGTGTCATTAAAACAAAACATTTTTGTAAACATGGAAAACAAGAAGTCTTTTTAAACACTGAGGTGCAATTAGAATATGGTGAAATATGGAGCCTGAGCAGACGGGAGCTGTAGACCAGAGCAAATGAGAGAGAAGTGGATTTGGCCGCGCGATCATCCACCCACCATTTTACAGAGGGACTTGGCGTCCTCGGAGAACTTGCTGGAATATTCCTCCGCCACCTCCGTCACCAGCCGCTCCACTTCCTCCCTCTTGATCTTCTTCTTCCTCTGCTGGAAGGGAGACTGGCCCTCGATCATCTCGTACAGCAGGCAGCCCAGCGCCCACCAGTCAGGGCTGAAGGTGTACCGTTCGTTTTTCACCACCTCCGGAGCTGCAGGAAAGAGATGGGGGCGGTGGAGTGAGCGTCTGCAGAATCTAAAACCTTTACACTGTAATGCTAAAGCCAGATGTTTCTACTGATTAGTAGTAGAGGTCAGAGGTTACTTACCCATGTACCCTACTGTTCCCACCCGTCCCTTGATGCTCTGTCCCTCTGGTACGTGAACCGCTAAACCCAGGTCTGATATCCTGATGTGGCCTAAAGAGACACACACAAATGTTTGCATACAAAGATTGAAGAAAAGGCAAAGAATATATCCAAATTTCTTTCAGTATCAGTTACTAAATGAGAAGATTTGCAAACACAAAAAGAATGAAAATCCCCTGTAAATGTTCTTCATTATGATCAAGTTAAATTTTTACATGAACAAATACTGTGTAGGCGTGTTTCTTTTTCTTATAAATCTACTGTGGCTGCTTACTGAAGCACACAGACTGCATGATATGTGCAAAGTAAACACTGACTTTCTTAAACAATATAAAACGGTGCAAAAATCAGAGTAGAAGCAGGCAGGAAGTCAACAGGAGATGGCTGTAACTTAATTACATTGACTTTCAAGTACTAGTTCTTTCAGTTGTATTATTTGTCTTTCAAGGAATAACATGCAAACCACACAGACACAAACAATCACTGGGTTCCTCCCACCTCTCATAAAAATAAATAAATAAAATGTTGGAGGAGCGCAGTGGCCGAGAAGGAGCGTAGGCTTGTGTTATGGGGTGTAGGTAGGTGGTGCAGACCCAGTGGTCTCTTTGTATGCCAACATTAGTGACTTCAGTTTGATTCGGGAGGCCGCGGGGAGCCAGCGGAGGTCACTGAGTGATGGAGTGACCAAAAACCAGATGCTGCGTTCTGAACTATTTGTTTGGGTTTCACCGCACAAGCTGGGAGACTCACTGGGAGGGCGTTGCAGTAGTCAACACGAGGATATAGTGTTATTTAAAACTGTGTGGTTTTTATCCTGAGCCCACAATACTTTACACAGACAACCACCAACCGATCTCAAGCGCAGTCTTTACTAAACAACTGTATTTGTTTGCGTTTATTGGCTGGTGTTAAGGGTGGATGTTTGTCTCAGGACTGTTTCACGTCATCACACCAGCTCAAAATATGCATTGCATCTGGGATTTTAATATATATATTTCTTAATAAGGTCTAATTGTTAAACAGTTCAGTTCAGCAGACTCACTCTGTCAGAGAGTTTTTCTCTGAAGGTTTTTTTTCTAGAGTCAGAGCGCCCTCTGGTGATTCACAGAGGAAAAATAATCTACCAAACTGCTGTCATACAAAAGACTGACTCTGCAGAACAATCTCAAACAACAATGTAAAGAGAGTGTTTCTTCAGAATATGGTCTGAAAAAGAAGTTTAAGCAACAGTGTTAAGTGTATGCAGTGTGCCACAGAAATACTTTAAAAATATATGTATAAATCAATTAATTAGCATTAAACATCAACTTTAAAAATGTATCCCTTTGAATAAGGAATAAAATTGGAAATTAAAATTGTACTGTGAAATTCTTTTTAAAGTTGAGCTTATCATTGGAAACAGACAAAACAATCTCAACTCAAGGTCGGATTAGTCTCCTGTTTCTGAGCTTGTGAGTGCATGACGTGGATTCTAAGAGCCCTGCATAAAGGAAAGTTTGAACATCTATAGCTTCATTAAACCTGAGCTGTTATGGTGTTCTGCCGTCCGGCTGACACGACACGTTGGGGTTTTTCGCCCAAATGCAGAAACAAAGAGAAGCGGATTAGTTGAGTGTAGTTTTATTTACACTACCGCTGAATAAACTTGGTGATCCAATAATACAAACAAGGAAATCATGAAAGAAAGTATACAGAAAGTATAAATCCACGTCCAGAGAAAAGACAGGGAAGGATCCGACACAAGAAACCAGAAACACTGAACACGCCTGGTGAAACAAGAAAATCAGTGAGAAACACACACAGGAAGTTAAACAAGACAAAGACACACGGGGCAGACAGAACTTCAAAGTAAAACAGGAAGGGTGAAACACACACCCACCCCACCAGAACTGCGACCTGAGCAAACTTCATCTGCTGAAGACCGTGTGAAACGCTGCTTACTCACCGTGATCATCCAGCAGGATGTTTTCTGGCTTTAGGTCCCTGCGTGACAGAGGGAGAGAGGGAGAGTGAGAACAGAGAGAGGAAAGACAAAGAGACAAACGTCTGCGAGGGTCGAAGACGCTGACCTGTAGACGATGCGTTCTCGGTGCAGGTCCTCCAGCCCGCAGCAGATCTCCGCAGAGTAGAAGACGGCTCTCTTCTCGTCGAAACCCGCCTCGCCCATGTGGTAGATGTGAAACTTCAAGTCTCCTCCGTTCATGAGGGTCAACACCAGGCACAGAGCGTCCTTCGTCTCGTAGGCGTACGCTAAACTCACCTGGAGACGGAGGAGCGTCGTGTGTTAATGAGGAAACCTCGTGCTTAATATCAGCTGCGGAGATGTTTAAATTACAGTGATGAATCATATTTCAAATAAACTTAACATTTTATCGATCAACAAAAAATTAATCATCAACAGGTAATTGTTTTGATGAACTGAAACTGGTTCCAGCTTCTCAGTTGTGTCTCATTTCATTGTGAACTGACTATATTTGGGGTTTTGGACTGTTGGTCGGACAAAACAAGACATTTGAAGATGTCACGCTGGATTCTGGGAAATAGTGACGGACGTTTTTATAGAACTGTTTTATTGATTCCAGTTTTCAAGTTCCTCTCAATGTCTCACACAGAACAATAACAAACAACATAAAAATCCTAAACAGAGAACTATTGTGTATTCATCTTGTTATACAGCCCTGTGCTGTAAAATGATAAATAAATCTACCTTGCACATGCAAAGAGGTGATAAAATATATAAATACGTACATAAATAAATATTTACATGACATATAACAGGAGAATGACCTCTTCTTATTCTCCTTTCTGTATTGTTTGGTACTGTATATGCTGTACTCTGGTCCTGGCACTGAATTTGGTGTCTTGTAAGCCTAATTGTACGCATGACACAATAATAAAAGCAACAATGACTAACTACACACAGTGTCTAAATACAAGTTAAGTGTAGATTGTAAATACAAATACAAACAGTGAAAAGTTGTTTTGTCCTTTCGTGTTTTGTTTTCTTAGATCCATCCTTCAGCGTGCTTCACTTCCTGTTTTATTTTGAAGTGATCGGTTTCATGTGTCTTTGTCTAGCTTTTGTTTCCTGTTGTCTGATTGACCTGATGCGATTCACCCGTGCGTTCCCTCCCTGCTCGTTCACCTCTGTATTTAATGTGCTCAGTTCTGTTCGTGTCCTCGTCGCTGAGTGTTTCCAGGTGGCCTCGTTGGACTTTTGGATTACTCCTTCTGCTTGGATGTTTCACTCGTTGGGATTATTACCTTTGTTTGGACCCTCGCCAGCCTCCACTTCATGTAATCTTGAGACTTTTTCTGTTTTAAAAAACTCGGTTCCTGCCTGTATCTTGCTTTTAGGTCCAAACTGTTTCTTGCTGCCTCAGCATTCTGCTATTGATCCTGACAAACTATAAATATATAGAACTTATAATTTGTAGGTATGTGCATGTTTTTAGTGCTATTTAAACTATGTGACTGCTAGATGCTAGCTGCTATGCTGCACTTTATTAACTAGCTAGTCTCTACATGTGGCTGTCTGATGTTTGGTGCTGCTAAAGACATCCATTGATTCATGTCAATATAAAATATTGATTGGATCAATATATAAAGATAACATCAGTAATGATAAGTACAAGAAAAAGAATGTCTTCCACCAGAGTACCTCCCGTCTCTAATCAGTAATAGCAGTTGCTTTATGGTGAATTTTTCCTTTAACGTGAGATAATCAGGAAGCTGCCCGCCTGCACGTACACACAACTAAAAACACAACCTGCTGTTATGTTAAATAAAGTTTTGCGACTCTGTATATTGACATAGAAGCCGTGATGAACCCTGAGGGACTCCACATGCCCCGGGAGCCCCGGGCGAGCCGACTGACTGGAGTCCAAGTCAAATAAGCTTAACGAAAGTCATCTGGCGGAGAATCAAACCAAGGCAGAGGCAGGACAAACCTCCATGTTGTCTTTTAATTACTGCCCACGTCAATGTTCAAAACGTCACGTCGTACAAACAGCAAACTGAGGAGGAAATATGTGAAGGTATTTTTGGAAGAAAGGAATGTCACATCCGATGGTTGTTAAATGTGTGAAAGGAAACACAAAATTACACCTTTCAAGATGTTAATGTCACAGGATAAGTGAAATTCTGGATTTTTCTACAAACAAGTACATAAACCAGCCTGTTCTCATCTCAGGGTGTCCAATACCAACGCTTTCAGAAAAAGTGACAAAACGTAGTTATTTATTCTAAGAGACGCTTCTGGAAGCGTCTGTATGAGACACTCTGTGGCGTCCCGTACAGAGCGGATGTGCTAGCTAAGCTGTGTGGCGTGTGATTAACCTGTAGTTACTGACTTTATGCACGTCGACCGCACTGATTATCCTCACGCCCGATGTGCCAGCAGGTAGGGTTAGCCTCCTTTGTGTTGCTGCAATGTAGCAAACGGGCGCATTTCATACGGACGCTGAAGGGTAACTTAAGCGTAAAATCCTTACGCTTTGTCACGCTGTCTAAAAGTGTCAGATAAGACGCACTGAGACGAGAATGCGTTGCATAAATTCTGTCAGAAGTACTAACTAGAACACCAAATGTGGATTAATCCGCTGCCGAAAATAGTTCCCATAGTATAGTCCCATAGTGTCTCTGTTACCCTGTGTGTTCTCAGCTGTTGGATAGCGGATTTTTTGTCTAATAAACTGTGTTTGGGCCCAAAACTCTGCTTTTTCTGTCACAACACCCAGAGTTCCTCACACCACGAGACTTGCACTAACCGTGTACAGAATATCAATCAAAGTTTAGAGCACAGGTGAATTTAAAGGAACCACACTGGGGGATTAAACGCTCAGGAACCCTTTTTACAGGTGTTTGTAGTAATAAGCTGATAAATGATTTATTGTAAAATTCTAAAAGTCATAATCATCATGATTAAAACAAAAAAAGGTTTTTAAATATTTCACTTTATGTGTTACGAATTTAGAATACATGAAAGTTTAACGTTTTGATTTAAATTACAGAAAAAATTCCATGATATTCAAATTTTTGGAGCTACACCTGTATATTCTAGTTTTTAATTTATGTTCGGTTTCTTGTTAAAATGAATTAGTTATCATTTTATTAACCTCGTTGTGCTTCTTATCTTGTCTTTCATGAATGTGTCATTAAGTTCCCATCTACTAATCTATTTCCCTCTTCGTGTTTCAATATGCGGATTCAAAATCTGCTGGTGAATGGAAAAATCTTAGTAGACAGACGTAGCTAAGTTGAAATGCTTACTACAAATCTGCTGTTGACTTTCTCCAGGATCTGTTTCTCATTGAGCGCCATGGACTCTCCTTTCCTCTTCTTAATCCTCTTCTTCTCCAGTTTCTTACAGGCGTACATTTTTCCCGTGGCCCGTACCTGACACGCACACACCTGCGGGGTAACGAGGGCAGACAATGTTATATCCATAAGCATGTGCACAAACAAAAGACACACAAATACACTCTCAATAAAACAGACACTAAATTCATCTGCGTCCATCTTGTGACTTCACATTTCCGAGAGCGCCGGGAACCCAAACAAGACCGTGATTGTAAATGATCTAATTATAAGGTGACGGAGGAGAAAGCTCTGGGCCCTGCGCTTCGTGCTGCCATAAAGAATCAGAATGCTGACCATTTGACACGAGTCTAGATTTGTTCTGGTTCTTCTAAGCTTGTAAAATTAATCTGGAACTGCTGTCAAAGCAACCAACCCCTAAGTTAGTTAGTTAGTTAGTTGGATCATGATAAAGACGTTTTAGGGTGAACATGAAGTAATTTTCAATTCAACAAATAGCTCCTTAGATTTATAATAAAAGTGCTGATTTCATTTTGATTTTAGAAAAGAACATGCAGGTTGTTGCAAAATCACTGTGATCTGCTGGTGTAACGATCAAAATTAAATTTGCATACAGAAGACGGGTATAAATTGTAGCTTTATGTAAAAAAATGAAGGGAGCGATAGTGATAATGTATGTTAAATTAACGAAAACAGTGACTCGCACCTGGAAGTCGCTCAAAACAGCACGCCTTCCAATATTAACCCAGAAAATGTTAATGCTTTCAGCCAAGTCACCTGCTTTAAACTGCTCTTGTAATACCCTCTAATCATCGTGCACACTGCTGTCTGAGATTTAAAGGAGTACTCCCATAAAGTCTTTTGGAGGGGAGGGGTATTATTCTTTCTATCCTACCTGAGAACAAACCAGATGATTATTTCATTTATTTGTACTTGTTAATAAAGATAATTCCCTCGTATTGTCATATCTGTGAGTTGTTGATGCAATTTAAAAAAAATAAGTAGATTGTGTGAATGTAAGTGAATGTACTCACCTCTCCAAAGCCTCCTTTCCCTAAAACCCTGTACTGTCTGAATGTGTTTTTCGTCACTGGTTGCCTGTTGGACCAAAAGAGAAACTCGTTATTAAACACACTCTGCAACACATGCACAGATCCAATTATTAATTCAATTCCATTACGCCAGACCAACACAATCTAATTGTGAAAATAATACACAGGATAGTTTGAAAACACACTTCTGGAACATCTTTGCTGGGATATTTTGTACGTTGTAGTTTGTCTGGTGACTGCAGCTGACGTTCGCAGACTTGATAGTCTAACATGAGCTGCAGGCAACTGCAGGGACGGGGTGTAAAAACGGCGCCGTCAAGTCAGTAGCCTGCAGCCGCCTTGCTCTCGTGAGGTTTTATGTGGTGAAAAGTCGGACAACATTTCTAACCAGCATGCATCATGTTTAGTCAGAACGCCAAACGCACCTATTATCAGCTGTACATTTGTATTTTAAACTGCTTTAAAATGTCATGTTTTCTTGGTGAGGTCTCATAACTACACATAACAAATGTTGGTGAGAATATTTTGTTTCTGTTATGTGTTTCAAAAAAATTGTCCGCTATATTGGATTTTAAAATCTACAAATATCAAAATGTGCCTCAGTCTTAAAAATCCTGTATCGGTCTGGCTTTAGGAACAGAAGGTAGGGTCCTAAGCTGCTCCTTAACCCCCTAAACCTAACCCTAAAACTGCAAAACGTACGACCCCGGCAACAAAGGACTGACCCCATTCGAGTGCACAAATAAAATAACCACATCCTACAAACCGAAAAACCAGGTAGCTGTACTCCCGTCTCATCTCCCTTTGGACAGTTTGGTCATTCAAGCAGGTTAATTAAGTGGACCCTCGGGAACAGGCTCGTTAAAACAGGATGAGTCATTCGCAGCTTAACACGCCCTGTGATGGTGGATCTCCTGCTTGTTTTTTTTAACACTGCCCTTCACTAATTGGTACTGGTTTGTGTTTTCTTGCACTTTCAGTCCCATACTGACCCATTGACATCCTCAGTAGTCTAATCAATAAACAATAAATCTGTACTGTGATGATCAAAACACGAGCAGCTTTTTAAATGTTCGTTACAAAGCAGAAAATCGATGAAAGCGCGACAAAAGAAAAATTGCAGGTTTGTATTTACGTGCTTAAGTTATCGTGGCATAACATTTAAAGCATAATATTCAAACAGTTCTACTTATTAGATTAATACAGACATTATCAAGTTAGCATAATATGTTATCATTAATGGAAGCTGTTACACATTAGATGCTGCTTGTTAGTACTTTTGTATACGAAACACTGTGTGCCTTGTCATGCAAGAAATCTGAGAATGAGGTTACACCTGTGTGATCACTGATGTTATTAGTTACACATGAGTAACTAGTTAAAAATTACCCCTGTGCTCTTTTTCATTCAATATTATTAGTTTCACTTGTGTATTTGCGTTTGTTTTTGTTACTTTTGAAACAACTACTGTAGTTATGGTAAATATTGTCATGTTGTGTGCAACTTTTTTGAACTGCTGCTTATGTGATTCTTCAGTTTCGGTAGTAAATATTTTATAAAAATATATTACTTTGAGGAATATAAACGTAGGTTTCTACAAAAAGGACAGACTATTCAAATATTTAAGGTTCAATGTAGTTTATTTATCATTATATAAATAAACTACATTGAGCGATTGTAATCCCTTCATGCTACACAGCTAACCGATAATTAAACGTACATTTATGTATTAAATGCAGCTGTCCAAATACTTTTAAATACTTAAATCAGCAAATATCTCAGTAAAGTATTAGTAAGAAGGACTACAGATCTGATCAGGTGTTCTATACCAGCTTTCAGTAGTTGACAGATTTCAATATGCTGACGACACATTTTTGTTCGATAACAAATATGTTTATGTAACGATATGTTTGTTGAGTTTTGTTTATTAATTTGTCTGCCACAAGACAGTAACCTGGTAATTAAAAAAAAAAAGTGAGATTAGATTGTACTTACACTGATGGCATTACAGTAGTCTGAGTGGTACAAATCGTTTCACTTAACTCTCAATTAACTTATTTGTTTGTATTTATTTCAATTGTAAATACCATAAGCATAAACTTGACTTGACTAAGCACCTTCTGTAATGTCTTACAACATCTCTTATCCTTAACATTACTGCTGCAGAAACACATTTCAACTCTAATTATGGGGTTGACTTTCATGTTTTTACTGCACTTGAAGTTTCAGAAATTCTCCAGTGACCCTGTGGTTTACAAAAACGTCTCTAAACCTCACAGGATAAGGTGAAAAATTCAAGTTCATGAACCTTACACAGTTCCTGGAAAGCTGACATGCCAGGCACACAGAGTTTTTATCTGATAAGCAGCTTGTGGGGCTGGACATAACGGGGAAAGAAGCCAACGCTGGTTCCTGGTGGGAATAGACGTAACATCTGTCTCCACAGTCTCTCCTCCTTTTGTTTTGTCTTGGTTTGACGTTTTTTTTTTGATTGTCTTTTTCTTCTCCTCACCTTTCTCTTCCTCTCTTCTTGCATCGCCTCATCTTGCATTTATCTCTCATCGCCTCGTGGATTCTGGTGCTCTTTAGTATTTGACGCCACTAATCTCTGTGGATCGATGTGGGTTGATTTTGAGCTGATCCTTTAAGAACACCATCAAACCTAAACCCTGAGTGCACTGCCGTTTACAGTATAACAGAGGATTTTAAAGTGGCGTCTGGGAACTATCTGACTGTAAACAACCTTTTTACTGTCATGATAGATTTATTTCCCAAACAAATGAACACTTATGTCAGAAAACAGTGTGACTATGATTGAAAACCAGGAATTAAGGTCCCGTTTTGTTCTCATTCTCATCCAAACCTGCTCCCTTTTCTCAGGAAATCAAGCTGTTTGAATTTGGGATTGTTTTTGGTGAATCTAATTATTAAAAGAATTATTTATTATCTGTTTCCATTGTTACATTCACTTTATGATACAGACAGGCAGTGTCCAGGTAAGTTCTAATGTAATTTTGCGTTGTCTGAGACTAAATTCAAATTAGCTTTATTGCCATCAATGTATAGCAACAGCTAATTTCATACATTTCATTAGATAAGGAAATAAAACAGCAAAAGTTGTTTGTGTGTGTTAGTAAAAAATAAAATAATAATTAGAAAAAATTACATATAAAATATAAGAATTCTATAAAAATAAATATTAGAAAAACGTAAATAAGTAAAACAATAAGCGTGTTTGTGATAGTGTTAGAAAATGAAAATAATATATTAAATTAAAATAAATAAATAAAAACAATAAGCGTGTTTGTGATAGTGTTAGAAAATGGAAATAATGTATTAAATTAAAATAAATAAATAAAACAGTAAGCGTGTGTGTGTGTGTGTGTGTGTGTGTGTGTGTGTAAGAATGATCTCTGTGTTTATGTTAATTCATTCACGGTCGCCGTGAGCAGATGGTCTTATATGTGATCTTTAATAGCAGCTCCCAGGCTGAATAGCTCTTTTTGTTCCTTGATGTTATTTATGTAACAACCACTGTATATTCCAGGATTTCAATTTCATTGAAAGTTAGCGCTAAAGTCTTCACTAAACCATGCTGCTCGCTCCGCCTGGGAAAACGGATCCTTAGTGAAATTAAAATCGTTGCTACAGAAACTGTTATTTTGCAGTAGTTTTTTTGAAGTGCAAATGTCATTGTTGTTATTGTAGCCTTCTTTGTCAGAACACTCTTTTTGTTAATCTCAACGTGGCTTTCAAGGTTGAACAAACTACATAACTTTTAGAGGAAACATTTTGGTCAGTAGGTTTTAGGGTGACCAGACGTCCCAAAAAATCCGGGACAGTCCCGAATTAGTTGTCCCGACCCCTTTCCGGTTTGTCCCGAAAATGAGACCTAACATGATAACAGACAGGTGACTTCATGAACGAAAATAATTAATTTTAGCGTTGCGTTTAAGACCTGATTAGATGAATTACCTGCTGCACCTCCTCTGTAAACTAAAAACCTATTATCTGTAACGCAGCAGCCTTCAGGCCACAACAGCATGTTCTCTCTCCTCAGTGCTGAAATTCAACTCAACTGTGAGCAGTTGAGCAATTTCAAACTCCTGTCTTGAAATATGTAACGGTGATATCACTCTGAAGTTCATGAATTGTGTTGTTCTCACACCAAGACATGAGGACAGGAAAGGAATGAGGCAACGCGCTGAGCATGTTGTTACTTGTCCTACGGTGGACAGTGTGAGCCTCAGTGAGCTTTTATGTGGTGTGTGTAAAGAGATTATGCTGACACACATAATCAAAAGAAATAAGAAACAGCAAGATGTCCTGAAAAACAGAGATGAGACAGTCATATCAAATTTTACCTCTCCAGCCATTTCCACTGGAGGAACCTGTTGTAGTACATGCTGTCGAGGTAGTCTGCGAAGGGTGCCACGCTCAGGTAGTCGTGGATCAATCTGGAAAAACACAACAAAGAGCATCTGAAGGTCATTTTTAACCCCCAAAAAAAGCTTAAGTGGACTGAAACTTAATGTCTATTTATAATTTTTCTGCTGAGTTAGTTGCTTTCAGAGCTGAATCACTGAGTCGATTCACTTCACAGCCTCACTGATGTTCAGATCTGCTGCTTTTATAGCACAGTAAACTGAATGTCTTTTGGTTTTGGAACTGTTGTTCTGATAAAACATGTTAAAGATGTCATCTTGGACTGTGGGAAACAGTTGGGCATTTTTGTCAGTACCAGTGCAGTGTCCGTTCACAGGGGCCAATGTGACGCCTCCCTGCACTTTTTATATATAGCAAGGCAGTGCTTGTTCAAACCTACAGCATTAATAACACTGAAACAACACAACAATTGCCGTGTTTCCATCTAATTGTTGTGCAAATTTTAAGTGTACTTTTGAAATGTTGTAAAAAAGAAATTGCAAAATATGGCGAATAAACCAGGCTACTGCAAAGTCTACTATAAACAGTAGACTAATAATAAAAACAAGATTGACATTACGTTACTGCCCTACTTGCTTTAAAGGGCTGAAAATGTCAATAAATCACTATTTATTTAAATAATCACTTCATAATTTGTCATTTTTTTCCCCAAGCAAAAAATGGCTAACTTTGTCAAGAACCAGATTCTAAATTATGAGGATGTCATGCTTTTGCTTTTCTCGTGATATTGAAGTAAGTATCTTTGGGTTTTAGAAAAAACAAGCCAATTTTAAAGACGTCTCAGACATTTTATAAACTACTTTCTCAATTAATCATGATAAAAAGGATTAGCCGTAGTATAGTCGCTCTGTTAGACTATCAATAGTGATGCAAAGGACAGTTCTTAGCCTTTTTGGTAAAATAAATATCCTGTATTTTCCTCCTTATTTAATTGTTTTGATAAAACCCCTGAAATGTTTATTGATGGCACGATAGATCGAAGTTTCAACAGAGCCGGCAAAGTGATTTTGAAGTTTGTAATTAACATTAATCACCATAAGCTACTGGCCATTACAGACCAAGACTGTAGTAGAGTCAGTGTCAAGATGCTTGTATAAAATAGACACTCTTCTCAGATTTGAATTCTCAAAATCAAAAATAGTTTATAGTTATGTTTTGACATGCACACAGTTCACCACAAGCAGTCAGATAAACAGTGCTGCTGGGGGAAGAAAAAAAAAATGTAACCAGCCCAATTTCAAATGAAAGATAAGATTTAATCATCTTATGAACAAGGAGCTTAACTCAGGCAATACGCTGCCTTTATGAGCCTTTTTAAGGTCATACAGGAAGGGTGTTTTTTGATGTTTTAAACTATCTGATCAAGGTCACTGTCTGACTGAAACACTGACAAATAAAGCAGTCACAACAGAGAGGGGATATGCAGTTTACTGAAATAAAATAATTAAGATAGAAATATTTAACTGGAAGGCTTTCGCAACAATGTGAACAATGTGAATATTAATATTTCTACATATAAAAATAAAACTTGCACATTTTGACTGCAGTATTATTAAACAAAAATTATTTATAATCAACAGTTGGACACATGATGATGCAGATAAAATAGCTTCATTATTACCAGATCATCACCAGACTTCATTATTTACCTTTTCACCCAACAAACTGCCTGAGTTGGGCGTGGTAATTCTGTACACAGCAGAGCAGTAAACTACTCACGTCTTGTACTTGATGTGGCCTGAAAAACAACCTTAACTCTGCGCTGCCTCACGCCTACGCAACAAGCACCAACAGAGCCGTTAGAGGATGTTACTCAACGTGTGAGAGATGTTTAGGGAATTAACACTTTTATTTTTTTACTCTTTTAATGTTTTTCTTTTCCATCATATATGTATTAATCTCCTGTTTGTTTTTTAGGTCTTTATTTTCCTCTTAATTCTGACTGCACCACAACTCTTATTAATTTGAATCCGGCACACATTTAGCTCTGCATCATGGCAATATTTTCCAACCACATTCAGAGAGGGCTCTCAACCGTTATCAACTCAACTTCCTCATTTAGGAAATACTGGAGGACAAATCCAGTGTTACAAAAGCAAGGCATAAGGCTCCAGGTCTAAAGCCGCCCTATTCTGCAATTAGACACTAAAACTACTTGTTATGTTTAGTAAGACTGGGGCTTGGGTTAAGACTTTACTTACGTAACTTACAGGTTTATGGTCCAACTGTCCACCTGTCCACCTCCAACTCTGACTTTTCTGTTATTTACTACACGCCTGCTTTTAGCGTTTGTAAATGAAGCTACAGGGTTTCCCCCAGTTCCTCCAGGGTGGGTTCTTCACCATGTGTCCATGTGTGATGACTTGGGAGTGAGAACGGGTTGCAATGGACACTAATTGACCAGTAGCAACCTGGTATGGGTCCTCACATCTCCAAAAACTTGACGGAGCAAGTTTTTCAACTAGACCGTATATTGTTAAATCCACCACATATCAAAAATCTAAATTCTTAAAGCTTAATTTAGTGACACAAAAGAAAATTATAACAGTAATAAAATCTGGCTCTAATAGCAAATTATGATAAGATTTGTTGTTCTGTAATAATGAATAAATATAAATGCTATGTAAACCACTGTATTGTAAATCTACATGCAATAATTATAGAATAATAATTAATAATTATTATTATTTATAGATTTCTGATAACTTTAATAAAAACAGCACCCTGCTTCACTTTCAGGATAGCATTAACTGTAAATAAAAATATATCTTAAATTTGTTTTTTAACCTGAAAAGCTATAGTGGTAATTACATTTATCAGCCCTCAGTAGTGTCTGCAGGTACAGCAGTTCTCTCAGGCTGCACACAGCCCATAAGGCAGGACAGCCTTTGTGTAACCTGAGAGGTAAATCCCAGGGTAAACCGCTTTTCGTGCTCATTAAGCATATTGAGTGAAGAGGAGTTCATTAACGGTTTTTATCAACTGAGATCTTCTCTCATCTGGTTTGTGGTGGCTGGACAGTCAGATGATACCGTTTAGAGAGAGATTCTCAAGAAAACTGCCTGAAACGATATTGGCGGTGGGACATGTCACGTCTTGTTGATAGGAAAAAAAAAATGCATGCTGGGATACTGCTCTGCCCCCAAGTCTACACAAGTCAGCTCACAAAGCACAAGAACTTTCCCAGGCATTTGGACTGTCGGCTAAATGCAGACTTTGAACTGGGACAGTCCACAAGAACTCAAGTACAGACAAGAACATCTTTTTTAGAACGTCTTTTTAAACACATTGCATCCTCACGCTCTGATGCAGTCCTCCTCCGCGCCGATCAGAATACAACTTAATCAACTTAGTTTGAAAAACCAATGACTCAGCTAGTGAAGTAACAGCGACTCGTGACTTCACTTGGACTTGTTACATGAAAGACTTGAAACTCTGCCAAAACCAGAAGCAGGGACAGAGCCGACATTCAGGTCAGTGTTCATAAACAAGTGCCAAGCTCTTCAATGCGTGATTGTAGCTGTGCCATAGGATTTCTATTTAAGTGTCCAGAGAACAGAAACCTCACAGAGAGAGAGAGAGATGTGGGATGGGATATTTTGGGATGCGAGCCGATCACTGATACACTTTGTATGAAGGGATCAAACCTGGTGCGTTTTCACAATTCAATCTGTTGAGGTTAAATTCAGTAGTATTTGCTGTGATTTGCCTAAATCTCATTCAATTTCCCCGATATGCCACAGGGTGACCTAAAACACATTTCTGTTCATTTGCACCTGATTTTCTGCCTGTGTTTCCAGTCTGAGGGTCATTTTCACACCTGTTGTTCAGTTCATCTGGTTACCGATTTATTACAAATGAACAAAGTCATCCTGGACCCTGGTGGGGACCCCTTTTATGTCGATTAAATTAATTAGGTTTTTTTAGTCTAAAAATATTAGAATTCAGCTTTAAAGATTGATTGCAGGACATTTAGACCAGTGGTTCTCAAAAGCCCCTTTTCCACCAAACCATTTTAAGAGCCGGTTCGGAGCCGGTGCCTACTCGTGAACCAGTTCTTTGTGTTTCGACAGCCAAAGAACCGGTTCTCGGCCGGGAAAACTGGTTCCAAAGCGGCACCAACTCTTTGCTGGACTAGAACCGTTCTTTTACCAGGTTTCTGGAAAGGCGAAGACGTATGGCGACGTACGCAGCGACGTAGTGACGTCGTTCGCTGGGCTCTCTAGTCAGTGGGAAAACAAACAGGTTCTGAGAAGGTTCGCAAGTTGAACCAACTTTGAA
>JAPMOB010221213.1:0-17844 GCA_029875015.1 Lepomis gibbosus | reverse complement strand
ACTCCACAGCTCCAGAGCCAGGAACACCTGCAGGAAGTGATAGGAGGAGAGAGGAGAAGGACGAGAAAGCACAAGACTACGAGGAAAGGGAAGAAGTCGAGTTAGTAACATGCATTAATAGGATGAGGTTGCATACAGAGGGAGAGAAAGAAGAGGAGAGAAGAGCTTAGTGCATCATGGGAAATCCCCCGGCAGTCTAGGCCTATAACTAAGGGATGGTTCAGGACTCACCTGAGCCAGCCATAACTATAAGCTTTATCAAAGAGGAAAGTCTTAAGCCTACTCTTAAATGTAGAGACGGTGTCTGCCTCCTGAACCCAAACTGGAACCTGGTTCCACAGGAGAGCAGCTTGATAGCTGAACGCTCCGGCTCCCGTTCTACTTTTAGAGACTCTAGGAACCACAGGTGCATTCTGGGAGTGCAGTGCGCTGGTGGGGCAGTAAGGTACTATGAGCTGCTTAGATGAAGAAATTATTTAAGTTAGTTGGTAAAGATTGAAGGAAGCAAAACTAAACATATATCTGGTTTTACAGCTGTTTCTAAGGTTCCTGAGTTTAGAGATAAATCAGTGCCAGTTGAGGGCAGGTCTTGGTGGATTTTGTTTCTAATAGTTAGAATTTTAGAAATCTAACTAAAGTGAACCCTTTCTAGTCTGCTGTAAACAGTGAGTTGATAGGAGGGAGGCTGCAGTGCATGTAGTAATTCTGTGTTTTCTAGAAAATAAATCAAATGTGTGACTGGGTCTTTGTGTGGGCATAATTATAGATTCTATTATTTAAATGAGCCCATCAGCTTTTAATCAAACAGTTTTATATTTCTTCAATATTAAAAGAGTTTTCATGTGATTTAAATTCTCCATATGCAGATGTGTGATATGAATAATGTATGAAACATACGTCCATCATGAATGAGGATAAAAGGACATTTCTGCTGCTTCCTCTCACAAATGCTAATAACCAACGGCTCATTAACATGTGGAGTGTTGAGACTCTCAGCTTCATTATGAAGCTCAGCACACACTGGAGGTCTGAACCAACAATAAGAGGTTATATAAAACTCAAGCAGACAGTAAATCCACAGCACGCTGCAGCTGGGAGCACAAATGTGTTTGAAACATGTCTGTTCAGAGCTCATTATTAAAGTGTAACTGAATACAGAACACACGTCAGACAGCTTATCAGCATGTTACACACTAAACAGGAAACCTTCTCAGCAGAGGGTCAGAGCTCAGACCACGAGTCCAGGCTCAGTTTCTTTGTCTTCCAGGACAGACGCAGAGACAAACCAATGAAGAGGGTTAGCGCAGAAACCTTCACCGGCAGCAGCAGAAGAATAAGAAGTGATTCAGAGTCGACCTGACAGAACAACAGGAGACTCCAGTCAGACCAGTTTAACCAACATGTTGACTGGACTGGTCTCAGGTCAGCTGCTTCCCTCAGTACAGGCTGACAGGCTCTGCGTGGCCCTGGTGGAATTAGCCTGGTGTGACAGTGCTCATCCACCAGGCAGCAGGAAAAGGTCAGATTGCTTTTAATGGATGGTGAATCTTTGTTTTAAACCTTTGCTGGCTGAATGAAACTCGTGCAGCCAAAGATTCAGAGCTGATGAACAGCTTTATAAATATTAAAACACCTTGCAGTAATTTCTGTCAGAGCAAACTGCTGCTGACACAGAATGATTCATTTGTTCATTGCTCTCATTCTCACAGGTAGGCGGGAACGCCTTTAATTACCTGTCGGCAAGTGATGCGTCTGCTCAACCAGCCGTCATCTCAAGATGGCAGTGTGTCTGCGGCATGTCCCACACTCCTCCCGTCATTCGTTGGCACACCTGCAGGACATCATTATCACATAATAGGAGGTGAAGATGAAGACAGATTCTGCCTCTGAGCCATTTTAGAAATTTCTGTCAGATCTGTTTGACATTCAGTTCGACGCCACGAAGATTGATTAATCACCTAATTAAGCAACAGCTCGATCACTTGATTAATCACCTGATTGATCAATAATCTGTTCTCATCTCATCAACTCATCTGCGGTGAGTTGGATTTCTGGTAGCTCAGAAAGGTGAGCAGCTTTTCTCTGCGGCAGATTGACATTAACTTCCTGATATAATGATGATAAAATTCTACATGTGAACGTATGTTTCATTCCCTCAGCAAACTGATCCTCCACAACACGTCTCCTCTGCAGACTGCTCACTAATGAGCTCAACAAGGCTAATTAGGGTTATAATGTGTTTTATAGATAATATAGTTTATCTACAGCCACACAGCGAGTGCGTGACGGAAATGTCACATGATCAACTGCCCCAAAATATTTATCATTATCTAAATATATACATGAATAAACTGTATATGGATCACTATCATTATACACACTGCTACTGTGGCACACTGCTGCACATACTGTAAATGTTTAAATATAGACTTCTGTTAGAGGACGTAGGTAGAAACACCACAGAAGAAGAGCAGAACAAAGACACACAACCTGAAGAGAGAGAGGAGGGTTTTTACATCACTACTGACTGTCAGCCAATCACAGAGCTCCAATAAAGAGAGAGAGGCAGAGAGAGAGAGAGAGAGAGAGATGATGGTGTTTAGATGTGAAATCTTTTTATAAACGAGAAGAAAAAAAGTTTAATTTCAGAGCAGAAGAGACGGCGAGGATCCAGGAGAAGAAGAGGAGGAACAAAGAAACAAGAGGAACAGGAGAGGATAACTAGGAGAAACAAAGGAGGAGGAGAAGAAACAGAGGAGGAGAAGAAAAAGAGGAGGAGGAGGAGAAGATGTGCAGATGGAGATGTACAGATTGTAAATCTGTGATTTTGGACTGAAAAAAGGAGGAAGTAAAGGTAAAGAAGAGACATTGTTTGGACTTATTGAAGGAGACTTGAAGACATTTTCTAAAGTGTAAGTCTGAATCTTTCTTCTTCAGGTGTTTTTTTATTCTGTATTCTTCATTGCAGGAGAGTGGAAGTTTACTTATTTTCTGCTTTTGCATTTTGACACTTAGGTTTGTTTTTATTTTCAAAGAAATGAAAGAGAAAAGGTAGAAAGAAAGTGACGGCTGCTGTTCCCAGACTGAACTCAGAGATGTCCTGATCACTTGTTTTATTCTGTACATCCATTGGGAAATTTCAGAAGGTGTTTTACCTCAAACCCTGAGCTCTTGTCATTTTATTGTGTCACCTACGTTTTGACCTCAGCAGATCCTCCTCTCACCATCACCAACGTGTTGCTGATGTTTCAGCTTCAGTCTGACTCTGCAGAGCAACACTGAGGTCACTAACCGCTCAGTTGTACCTTCTGTTAGACGTCTGACTGCACGACTCGAATAACGTCTCTAAGAGCTCGCAGCCTGATGCAGAATCTTTCACACACAGAGGAAAGAATCCCCGTTATGAAATGTACATGCAGACATGAAGAGTGTCATTTACACCGAACAGGCTTCAGGCTTTCCGAGTGACCCGCTTAGAAACCTGCTTACGTGCATACAGAGAACTCTACCCGGATTCCACGGAACTTATTTATTTGAATATGGACCACCTGTAATGCTGTCACAGACCGCTACAGGTCTATTAACCCTTGGTTGAGAAACAGGGTCCCAGAAAACAAACGTCTCATTGACTTAAACTAATCAGATCTGAAAAGAATTCTGTACATCAAACCCATGAGACGCTTTTATTTTGAAAAGTCTGCACAGCTGTGGGTTACGGACCAGCAGATGTGGTAATTAAATATCATTAATTAATGGATTATAGATTATGTCCTCTCTTTTTCTGAACCTCTTTCTATCATGTGACCTCATGACATCATGACCTGATGACCTCGTGTTTAATCCGTGCAGCTGTTGAATACCTGCAGCCCTGAACATGAATTCATCTCCTAAGTCCCGCCCCCCAAACATGACTCACAGCTGAGGACAGTGTATCATTCAAAACAGATGACGTTACAACCAATCACACAACAGCACTAGTTTACATCCAGCTGGTTCAGACATTATTCACAATGAATAAAATCAGTTAGCAGAAGTTTGATAAAATTATTTTAACTTCACCACTTTTTATGTGGACATCCTGTCAGTGTCGACGGTGAACGCCTCCATGTACCAGCATGCATTGTGTGTGAGCTTCTGACGCCACCAGGTGGACCACTACAGATATGAGCAAAGTAGCTGCTGGGTGCTAATCCACGTTCCACTGCATTCAAGACTAGCTTAGACCAGGCTAGCAAGAGACCAGGTGACATACAGACCAGGTGAGAGAGAGACCTGGTGACATATAGACTAGATGAGAAAGAGACCTGGTAACATATAGACCAGGTGACACATAGACCAGGCGAGAAAGAGACCTGGTGACATATAGACCAGGTGAAACAGAGACCAGGTGAGAAAGAGACCTGGTGACACATAGACCAGTTGAGAAAGAGACCAGGTGACATACAGACCAGGTGAGAAAGAGACCAACTGACATATAGACAAGGCGAGAAAGAGACCAACTGACATATAGACCAGGTAGAAAGAGACCAGGTGACATACATACCAGGTGAGAAAGAGACCAAGTGACATATAGACCAGTTGAGAAAGAGACTGGGTGACATATAGACCAGTTGAGAAAGAGACAGGGTGACATATAGACCAGTTGAGAAAGAGACCGGGTGACATACAGACCAGGTGAGAAAGAGTCCAAGTTACATATAGACCAGTTGAGAAAGAGACTGGGTGACACATAGACCAGTTGAGAAAGAGACCAGGTGACATATAGACCAGGCGAGAAAGAGACCTGGTGACATAGACCAGGCGAGAAAGAGACCTGGTGACATGTAGAGAAGTTGAGAAAGAGACCTGGTGACATAAAGACCAGGTGAAAAAGGGACCAACTGACATATAGACCAGACGAGAAAGAGACCTGGTGACATAGACCAGTTGAGAAAGAGACCTGGTGACATATAGACCAGTTGAGTAAGAGACCAGGTGACATATAGACCAGGTGAAACAGAGACCAGGTGACATATAGACCAGGTGAGAAAGAGACCTGGTGACACATAGACCAGTTGAGAAAGAGAGCAGGTGACATACAGACCAGATGAGAATGAGACCAACTGACATATAGACAAGGCGAGAAAGAGACCAACTGACATATAGAGCAGGTGAGAAAGAGACCTGGTGACATACAGACCAGGCGAGAAAGAGACCAGGTGACATATAGACCAGGTGAGAAAGAGACCTGGTGACATATAGACCAGGCGAGAAAGAGACCAGGTGACATATAGACCAGTTGAGAAAGAGACCTGGTGACATATAGACCAGGTGAGAAAGAGACCAGGTGAGAAAAAAACAGTTAATCTTTTCAGATGTTAAATGAGGAGTGTGTGTCAGTCAAAGTTATCCAAAGAGGTTAACATCAACGTGTTTGTGAGTTTACAATCAATATTTTTCCATTTGTATCATGTTGTGCTCAGTGGTCAGTGATTGATAATTTAGTCATGTCAACACGCTGCCATTTTACACTTTAGCCTCCATTTTGGATGATTTTCCAGCATGAGAGGAAAACATCAAAAACATATTTTCCTGCAACCACTAGATAACTGTACCTACTCAAGGATCAGTATATCAGTGAGAGAGGGTAAATGACTCATTAGCTACGTTCAAGATCTCACAAGATGTAAACACAAGAGGCAGAAAGATTTTAAAAACATCAATCCTTCAGCAAAGAGAAAAGGGCACTGCAGAAGTCGAGGCGGTAGCAAATGAAGGTGTGAATGATGTGTTCTAAATCCGAAGCCAAAGGGTCTGATGTTTTTCCTCTGTTGGGTGGAGCTAAGCGTATAGAGGGAAACAGGACGAAGGTGAAGGCGAACAGTAACAGTTTCCACTGTTACTGTTCAAGTAACAGTGGAAACTTACAGAAATGGTAAGGCGGGCAGTCCACAAGGCCAAATAAATCCTCACTCCAGAACCCAAAAGAAAAGCAGTGATCCAAGCAGGAAAGGCTGGAAGGTGAAATCTTTCTGGTAATTACACAGAAATTACAGATGCTGCACTGTCGTTGGTTAATCTTCAGAGGACCAACACAGACCAGAGACCACACAGAGGACCAAGCCAGACCAGAGACCATACATAGGACCAAGCCAGACCAGAGAGCACACAGATGACCAACCCAGACCAGAGACCACACAGAGGACCAACCCAGACCAGAGACCACACAGAGGACCAACCCAGACCAGAGACCACACAGAGGACCAACCCAGACCATAGACCACACAGAGGACCAACCCAGACCAGATACCACACATAGGACCAAGCCAGACCAGAGACCACACAGATGACCAACCCAGACCAGAGACCACACAGAGGACCAACCCAGACCAGAGACCACACAGAGGACCAAGCCAGACCAGAGACCACACAAAGACCACATTGTGTTCTGAGGAAGGTTCTGGAAACGTTTTGTGCTGCTCGTCCTCGTCTGTGTCTCATGCTAACACTGAAGCTGGGAATGCAGCTTTTGTTTATTTGTAAATATTTGTGTGTGTGTGTGTTTGTGTTTGTGTGTATATTTGTGTGTATTTGTCGGTCCTCTTCGCTGGGCGCCATGGTAATGCTGAAGCTGTTGCAGAGCAGCTCTGATCTAATTTGCTACAAGAGAAGACACTTCACCAAACAATACAGCTGACATTTCATGCTGCACTTCCTTATATGACCGCCAAAATAAAAGAGCAGCATGCCTCAGTCTGTGTTCAAAATCCAGACAATAATCCAAATACGCTTCTGTTCACCGCCTTACGAGAGGTTACAGAAATGCTGAGCGTAGGTGGAGGAGCTACTGAGCGTGCTCAGCCAACTCAGAGATGTGAGGGATTAGTTGTGTAGCCTGATCAACGACAAGCATGACCCTCGCTTTTTGTTCTCACCTGTTGTGATTTTGCAGCCGGCTCCTCTGACGACTATGTTGTTTCTAAAGTTCTCTGGTGGCAAGATCAAGCATCTCACACAAAAGTCCAACTGTGGAGTTCATCCCTGGGGATGTGAAACACTTGTGTGTAAAATGTGTGTTTTAGAAGTGTTTTTTAAATAAGGACTGACGTAACTTTATAGAAAGCGAGAAAGCTAGTGATGACACTAAAAAGACAGGGAGGACACTTTAGCGACTCAAAGTCTAATCTGAGTTGAGGGCCAATACAACGTTAGCCCTGTTAAGGCCCATTTATACTCCTGAGTAAGGTCTACGTGCGTACCTACAGCGTGGGCTAAGCACGTAGCCATGAATTTATACTTGTGCGTAGGTGTGTCAGTCATTCTGCAATTACACCCCGAAATGCTAGTTGGCAGTAGCGCTACAGCGTCCACTGTGTTGACTTTTGCAGGCCGAGCAGGCTAACTTCCAGGTTAGCGCTCCGCTAAAGTAAATGGGGGTAAAATTGTATACAGGCCTTTTGGTGGTGTAGCCTTTTCAAATGTTATCCGTGTTACATCCGCCGTTTTGGCCGCTAGTAAAAGTTCCTTGAAAGCAGGGGCACTTCCTGACGGCTCAGAGGCATTGCTAAGGCTACCCAGCCGACCAATCACAGAGCTTACGGTGTGCGTCGACTCAACTTGTAGTTACATTTTTGAGGACGTGCACATCACGCAACGGCGTAGCCTCTGCGTAGCCCTGTAGCCTACACCGTCGATTAGACGCACAAGTATAAATTACACTTTAGACGTGTGTAGCTGAGAGGATCTGTGTTTGTCAGGACCAGCATGTGGGGCACTTTTACTAAAGCCAGAACATTTAGACAAGTGAATCCTAGAGAAGTGTGTTGTGGGATAATCCATGTGCCACAAAAGTTTCATACATGTAGGTAAGAAGGAGCACAGGGGCTGCTAAGGGTCACTTCCTGTTACCAGAAGGTGGTGCTACGACTCTGACTGAATGTTGGCCTGTAGATGTGTTCGGGGCTCTAACGGGTGACGTTCTGTACAGATTTGAGCATCTGTTAGTTTAAATGGCTTTAGACTGCACAGCAAAAATCAGAGTCGATCACATTCATCCTGGAGGAGGAGTTCGTTAAAGTACAGGCAGCACTGTGGGTTGCCAAAATTACCCTTTGATTAAAGATAGCTGACTTCCTGTCGGATTTAGGGCATGAAGTTTGTTTTTTTTTTAGGACGTGATACATCTGTCACAAAAACGTACATGTAGGTGAAATGTGTAGCGGGGGGTGCTCTTCATTGGAAAGCAGTCCAACGCAGGCAAACAAATCTGAAAAGTAGCAGCCAGGAAATCCAAAGTCCACTCAAATACAGGAAGCAAAGTTATCCAAGAAACATGGGGAGAGGTGAGCATTTCAAAATAAAACAGGAATTACCCACACCATGTCCAACTCCATGACAACGTGTTAAGATAACTGCTGTTAGGGTTTGTATATCATCTGCAAAGCTACAGTTCACCCTGAGGGCATCTGAACTGAACTTCATCTCCATCTGACATGTTTCAACCTGGACCAAAGAGGTGGACCAACCACCTTTAATTGAGAAAAGGCTCAGTACTTTCCTGAAACAGCTGCAGTTTTTAACAGGAGGAAACAGGGCAGTGTTTGTTTGGGACTATTTTCTGTTGCGGATAAATCTACGTTTTCCATCGAATACTTAGGGCAGCAGGACAGTGACTGTGGAACTATGTCAGTGTTTCTTTTTTACAGTCATCAGAAGACAATAAGAAGAAGATGAGTGAAGAGAAACATCTAAAGAACACAAACTTAGTCTGCTGTCAAGCTGCTGAAACAGGACTGAGGCAACACCTGGGACAAGGAACAGCAAGGTGAGACCTGCACCCCTCTTAAACAGTCCAACTAGCTCTCAGGGAAACATCCTGACAGGAAACTGCTTTGTGTCCAGATGCTGAGTTCAGCGCCTTCATCATGAACAATGTGACACCTGGCAGTCCTCCAGGTGAGACGCGCCTGAGGGAATACAATTACCTGGCCCTGGTCCTCGGTGTCCCCCTAATCCTGGTCATCATCCTAGGGAATATCCTTGTGTGTCTGAGCGTGCTCACTGAGCGCTCCCTGAAAACTGCCACCAACTACTTCATCATCAGCCTGGCGGTGGCCGACCTGCTGCTGGCTGTGCTGGTGCTCCCGCTCTATGTCTACTCTGAGGTCAGTGTTCGTTAGGACCAGTGTGACTTTACACCTGCACAGTGAGGACACGTTAGAAAGCTGTTTGTGAGGACTGATACAAGTTTACACCTGCACAGTGAGGACACATTTGTAATTGAGTTGATTCTGCATGACTGTCTGTGTTCTGTTTAGTTTCTGGGAGGTATCTGGACGTTAAGCACCTACATCTGTGATGCTCTGATGACCATGGATGTGATGCTGTGCACCGCCTCCATCCTCAACTTGTGTGCCATCAGCGTGGACAGGTGAGTTCACCTGGAGGTCAAACTTCATTGGTGGATGTGGACGTGTCTCACAGCGAGGTCTAGAGCCACCTCGTCCACCATTATCAGAGCAGAACCACAAATTGCAGAGACTGTCGTAGGACATGTAAAAGGATTAATTTGTTTCAGGGAATGTGAGTTAAACAGTGTGAAGTTGATGGAACATATTTCCCGTGAAGGTTTGTCGTCTTTGCTTCTTGCAGCCTGAGGATGACTCAGGAACTAAGTTTTCACTACAAGATTCAGGGTTGATAACATCCGATGAGAAACATCAGCTGTGTAGCAGAGCAGCACTATGGGGAGAGCTGAACAATGATGACTGCTGAACCTCTTACTAGTAAAATTTGGGTGTAAATATAAAACCAGGCATCAGTTCTTAAATACACGTTCTGTTTCTAAGAGGACAGAAAAACAGCAATGTTTCCCGATTTGAAAGAAAAGACCCGAGTTCTAAGAGTCGGGTGGAGGAAGGGTTCACCTTTCTGTGTTTTGTTTCAGGTACATTGCAGTGGTGGTCCCTCTGAAGTACAACAGGAACCAGTTCAGCGTCCGACAGCTGGCTCTCATCACTGCTACCTGGGTGCTATCTCTGGGCGTTGCGAGTCCAGTTATCTTCGGTCTGAACCAGGTGCCGGGTCGCGACCCGAGTGTGTGCAAACTGGAGGATGACCGGTTCGTGGTTTACTCATCCATCTGCTCCTTCTTTGTGCCTTGTCCCATCATGCTCTTCTTGTATTACTGGATGTTCCGAGGCCTGCGGCGGTGGAGTGGTCGGAGTCGATCTCAGGCGGGTCGGGCCGGTCGTCAAGCTCTCTCTTCACGTCTCGGCTTAGCCTTACGGCGAGCTAAAGCCACGACGACCGGGAGTCGAGAGAAAGCCGTGTACACCACGCCGGCCAGCCTCAGCCCCACCTCTCCATGCACCATCTCCATGACCACAACCTCTGCAACCCCGGTGATGGAGGAGCATCAGGACGGGGCAACATTCTTGGCGGAGAGTGACCCGATGACGACGCAGATGGACAGCATGTCGGACGGCGAGCCCACAGAAAGGAGGGAGGGAGGCAGCAGGAGAGAGAATGGCCTGAGGAAGATAAACGCTGCCAAGAGAGGACGAAGAAACAGCAAGAGCAGCAGAGTCAGTGGGAGGGAGCGGAAAGCCATGAAGGTCCTGCCCGTTGTCGTTGGTGAGTATCATTCACTGAGGATCAATAACAGCAGAGGCGTGAGAAGAACATTGTGTTGTTGACTGGTTGCTTTGAAACACCCGTAGCTTTGCAGTTTATCTTTTATATTTTAATACATCAGGAAATGGATTGATATCAATGTGTTCCAAACTGTATAAATGATCATTTAGATTCCAATGAAGGCAGAAACATGAATGTGACGCATCATTTAGTAGAAAGTCGATATACACAGCCACTTTCTGTCAGCACCCACAGCTACAATCAGCTGCCAGAGTCAATGAATGTGACTGGATAATATAAATGTGTCTCTCCAGGAGGCAACTCCTCACCTCGACTGCCTGCAGCTCCACACGAGAACAAACTGCTGTCTTTGTTCATGGTTTCCATGTTTAACTGTAGCACACAGTGAAGCTGTGATCTCGCAGTAAAAATAGAAAGTGCTAACTATCCATCTCAGTGAAATCATTTTCACACCAAAGCCACATTTAAACACCAACACTCAGATCTCACACTGTGACAAACTGCCTGAATGATGGCTTATAATGGATTCCATTTCCTGATGATGTGATTCACTATCACTTCACGATAGTGAACAGCATCTTCTGCTGAGGCACGTTCAGCAGTTGTTAGCTGCAGTGTAAAGTTTCAGAAAGGTGAACAGCAGCTGATTATGATGTTATGTTATTTTAACTATTACTCCACAGTGAAAACATGCAGACAGCTGTTCAACAATCAGGACTCTAACATACAAATATCATTACTCTAACTTGCACAGATACACATTCAGCATCTTCAGAAAAGTACCTGCTGCTTTGTGTCTGTAAACCTGAGCTCACCTTCAGACTTCATAGCTTAGGTTTTGTATATGACTGGATAATCCATCCGATATCTGGGAACATAATATTTGTTCATTAAAGGTGCAGTGTGTAGGAAAGTGTGAACAGAATTCTAGTTTAAAAGCATGAAATAGCATGATCCGACAGACTGAAGTAGTAACAGTTCTGACCACGCATCAAAGACATATATGGGTTGTGTTGTTCAAATCCAAGTCCCTGATGCTGCATCCAGAGCTCGTCCTGGGTCTGCACCATCTACCTAAACGACCTCAGTCCCTGTTCTCATCTGTGACACAACGATGGTGGAATGAGCTACCGCATGCCACACTTCCTCTGATAACACCTCCAACCTCTGACATGCACTATCCGTGCTCTTCTTCTTCTTTCTCCTCACAGTTATCTTGTATTGATTGCACTATTGGTTAACTTAATTTATGGCGTACGTGCTAACAGCTCTTACTAGCATGTATTGTCAGTCGTTGATCTCGAGCTGTATTGATGCTGTAAGTTGTTCCTCAAATGTACATTGCATTGGATAAAAGCTTTTGTTTCAATGTAAATATGTTACAGATATATATATCTACAGATAGTTAACTCATTGTAAAACACTTATAAACTTCCAAACATACTTCCACTTCCAAAGTCCACAGAAACAAAATAAAGCTCAAACAGCAGTGATTGTTGTTTACACTGTTCCACCTGTCACGAGCATGCTTTGGTGAAGATAAACCCTTAATTGATGATTTAGATGAGAAACTACTCTGCCTCTCTGATGCCCAACCTCCCTCTCACTCTCCCACTGGACGCTGCTCCTGTGCCCACCTGAATCAGGCGTGTCTTCGGCGTCCCCGTCCTAAGAGTCCCCGTCTGAGCCACCGTAAACCACCTCGTACTGTATTGTTTGTTGTCAAACTGGGCTCTATCGCTCTTAGATGCTGTGTTCAGTCCAGTTCGTCCGTGATCTCTGGGAGCCTGAGTGTCGTTGCCCACTCTATAGACTCCAGTCAGGTAAATGGGCCGCTGATTTAGTTGCACGGCTAACTGAGCTAAGAACAGTGACTTGATATGTGCTGCTCCTGTTTTTTTGGAGTATGAATTTGACAGGTGGAGTCTCAGTACTTGAACACTGGACCTTTAACCCGGTAAAGATAAATTACACCACAATATAAACAATATCACTACCCCAACAAAGATGTAAAATATCTGTCTGTATGCAGATGATGCAGTCTTGTATTTTTATGGTTCCTAAGCCATGATTGATTACGGTCTGCCTCAGACTTCTTCCAGCTCTCTCTGCACCACCTTAATCTTGTCCTGAATGGTAAGAAGTCATCTGACGTAACTGAGATAAGTCCTGAGAGCACAGGGCAAGAAGAACAAATCTCATTGTCTGTCCCTCTAACCGTGTCTGTCTTCTGTGTCTCTAGGTGTGTTTCTGGCCTGTTGGACACCTTTCTTTGTTGTCCACATCACCAAGGTGCTGTGTCAGTCATGTGACATCGGCCCCACCCTCATCTCTGTGGTAACATGGCTCGGCTACGTCAACAGCGCCGTCAACCCGATAATTTACACCGCCTTCAATGCTGAGTTCAGAAATGTCTTTCACAAGCTACTCTGCTGTCGGACATGAAACGTCTTCAGACATCCTCAGGCCGTCCAGGATTTTATTATCTCCAGAGCCGAATGTTCTTTAAAACAAACTAAACCTTAAAAGATGCATCCTACAAACTGTCATCACCAACGGGAAGAAGGTTTCTGACCAAAGCCTTAGTTTAGACCCCTGCTGGACTGAAACACTCTTTTGAAGGTGTTTTTTTGCCTGACAGTCTTTTATTGTGAAGGTTGTTATCATGTGTCAGTCTCTTGTTTTGAAGGTTGTGTCCATGCAGCAGTCCCTTATTTTGAAGGTTGTGTTCATGTGTCTGTGTGGTAGTCAGATTTCAGCCCAGAGGCATAAAATGTGTGAACAGAGTTATGTGTTGTTTGCTCTATAAGTTCTTTCACGTTGATGTCCTTTAAAGATTTTACTGAACAGTTGCGCCTTATTTTTATTTGCTTTTACAGAAAAGTGTTCATGTATATTGTTGTGACTGAAGCAGTGAGCGTGAAGATGACTGACCTATATATGGAAAAAGTAAAAACTCAACAGTTCACTGAGTCTGTGCTGCAAACAGAAACATTGTGGTGAAGTCTATAGTATTTATCTGTGAAGTGAACGTGATGAAACGTAGATGAAACTGTCACTGACAGAAAAAGAATAAACAGATTTTAGAGTATTTGGATTTTGTTCTTAAAACATTAAATCTGTAATCAGATACTGCTGCTTTACTGCTGTATATTTGTGGATGTCATTCAGAGGTAAACGCTGTACTCGACTTTTTACTGTACACACTTATTTGTTGTTCTGGGAACTCTGAAGATTCACATTTAGTCATAAATTTTAAAAAATATTGTTTTTAATATATTTTGTAGGTCATTCTGAGGAGTAACACCATTTTAAACCAACACAGGCTGTAATTCTGGCTTTGCTGAGAATCACTTTTAATGAATAACCTGCAGAATATTTGCTGTCTCAGTCTCCTGACTTTAAATGAAACACTTTCTCTGCTGGTCTTTAGAAAGATTCCACACTGATTTCACTGCTGAACCACCACAGACAGGACATAACTCACAAAAGGAAAGTAATTCCAGTAATGCAACAGAAAACTGCACGTTCACTGGACACAGGTATAGGACCAAGTGTGGTCCAACATGGCCAGTCCACCCTGCCTTCTGATCCACATCACACCTTCTGCCCTCTCTAAACCACCTGAAGACTCTCCTGAATCTGATCCGTCCTGACAGGCAGACTGATCATTGTAATCCGCTCCAGTTAATTAAAACACCAACTAAGGAGTCTAAAAGACAAAATCTGAAAGACTTCTTAAAACCTCCGACCTCTTCACTGCTCTAGCTGTCTCCATAACTCCCTTTAAACCCACCCAACATCTGAAAACTGAACAGGTTTCATGTGACAGAGTTTACTCTGAGCTCAAAGAGGAAGCAGAAATGGAAACGATTGACCATAGCGTGACAATGACTGCAGCGAGAAAAGGATGACGGGATGATGATGAGGACACATCAAGAGCTTCAAGATTCAACAAGAAATGAATCAGACACATGAGTCTCTGCTGATTAACCTATCAGTTAAACCGTTGTTCAGATATCAGATATTAGTAACTACAGACCAATCGGCTTTCTCCAACTCAGATCTAATAACAGTAGATAGACAGCAGAACGATCATCTGAAGAAACGCTAAGATCAACCGCTTATCAGACGCTCGAGCTTCTGCTGGATCTGAAAAACTGACAGTCACTTTGGAACAAACGGCGGCACGTTGGAACATGCTGCACTCTTTATGGGACTGTAGCTGTGAAGAGGGCTGGGAAAGAGGCCCCGGGACCAGGCGAGGGGGGGACCCGTGGTAACATGTGGGAGGAATCTCCCAGACTTGAAAGGGATGGAAACCGCCATGGAGGTGACGTTAGCTTAGGTTCAGTGAGGTCCTGTCTGACCCCAGCTGGTTAGCTTTGTTAGCTTAGTTAGCTTAGCCGCGGTGGTCAGTAAAGAGTGAGTTCATGCTAAAATGTGCCGCCTCGTTGAGGCTAACGTGCTCTCAGGCAGCACACCGTGGACTCTGCCTTATTTCAGCAGCGTAGGACTAGTTGCCATGGCAATGCAGGTTTGGGGGCGGAGCTTCTGAAGGAGCAGTGAAGGGAGGGGTGTGTTTGTTTCAGGGCTGAACCGAAACACCAACAGAATCACAGTTTCCCTCTGAGCCCTGGCTACTGCCCTGCGAGAGAGTTTCAGATTAATCTGATGCATCCTGTGCCGTCACACTTCATTTTAAATAAGAGTTCTGCGCAAAATGTCCTGCACCTGGACAGAGCGGAGCTTCTCCTGCACCAACACACTCTCCTGTCAGTCTGTCAGTGATCGGTGCCGTCGGTCCAGCTCGTCTGTTCAGGTTACTATGTCGATGTAGGATGTTCTTGTCCAATATCTAGAAGATTCTCCAACGGTTCTGATTAGAAATGTTGTCTTTTTGTTCAGTATCTGAGTTTTGCTGCGACCTGACGAGGGAAACTTGAACTAACTTTATTTAAACTGGCTGTCCCCACGTGCATCAGATCACACATGTTATTTCCTAAACTTCTCTTCAACCTATTTTTAATCCTCACGCCTTCTCACTGTCGTCGGAGCTTTCAAACACCTGGAGCTTCTCACCTGCGTCAGGAACATCATTATCACTTCAGTCAGTCAGCAGCTGAAGACGTGAGGCGTTAAAATCCTGCTGACGCTGAAGAAGCTTCACAGCTCTGTGGCCAAACTTCAGTGATCAGCCCTCTGCTCCTCTCGCTTGTCTGTTCCTCAGCTCATCTGAGAAGTGTAGCCTCTCAGCGTCTGTTACTCTGATGGTTTCACCGCTTAAACAGGTGGAGAGGTAACACAGTGTCTGCTGAGCTCTGTTGCATCCTGGGAAAAAGAAAAGGATAGATACCTTTATTATATTTCTCCATTGCTTTACTTAATTTTATTTAAGCTGTCTGTAGCTTCATCTGCTTCCCTTCCAACAGCACTTGCCTCAGTTCACAGCTATGACTCACAAGTCCCTGAGTCTGAAACCTGAGTGAAGGACAAGGAACTAATCAGTCACTTTATTTCCCATCTCAGCCACTTAAATCAATCTAAAGGTGCATGTAGTCTGGTCTGTGTGACGTTCCTCTGCAGCTGAAGGACAACAGTCGGACGTCAGCAGGAGGTTTAACTCCGTGTGGAGGAGAATCAGGAGGAGAAGTTAATACCAATTATTAACCTCAGCAGCTGGCAGAGCTGGTGAATAACTATAAGCTGTCTCTTTAAATAAAATCTATTCATATAAAATGACTCATTTATTTGTTCAAGTAGTTTATTATCAGTCATCCTGCAAGAGGAAGCAGCATCATCATCATCATCATCAGGAGACTCAGACTGAATCCTGAGAAAAGGTCAGCTGACACACAACAGGTCAGGCGGACCAATCATCCTTTAAATAACTGTGGGGCGGGGGAGGGAGGATTCACACCTGAATGTGTCCAGCAGGTATTCCTCTCCGATGATGTTCCACCTCACTGACTGACCTCTTTATGAGCAGCAGAAGAACAGAATGAACCGATGAAGAAGAAGCAAAGAAGCAGCTTTCAGGCACATTTGTATTTATTGTATTTAGCAGCGAAAAGTTCAAACAGCACGTCTCCGAGCACATCTACGTTTAGTTTGAAATATTGTCCATGTTGGTGTTTTATGTCTATTCAAATATATATATATAGATATATATATATTTAGATAGATATTATACACAGTGTATACGTATACACTGTGTACATGTATATAGTTATTTGCACTGCATTTGTCTGACTGAAAATAATTTATTAATTAAATAAATTTAATATTAATTTAACTTCAGATTGTAACACTGAAGCTGGACTCTCTTAGTCAAAGTTAGTTTACGTTTCTTGGTGCTGTTTTTCAGAAGATTTTTAACAAATGCTTTAAAAAAGTGACAGGGACATGTCCCAGCATCCTCACTGTGAGTGACACCATAATGTGCTGTAACAGTAATCACAGCAGGCAGCCGCTTGGCGAGTTAGCACTTTGCTCTGCAGAGCTTTCTTGCTCCGGGATTTATTAAAAATAGTCTGAATCTTACTGAACAATCTGAAAAGACGCAGTACAAGAATGAGACAACGACGATGAACCAACGAGAACAAAGAGAGCCACAGAGAGGGCAGCGTCACTGAAGCCATCAGGACAGACAGGAACCGACCTCGGCGAGAAAACCAAGTCCTACAAAATAAGACAGGAAGTAAAACCACGGCAGCACGAAAGGAAAAATTTTCCAAATTAAAGAGGAAATACAGAATTACAGACAAAACAGATATGACCGGGACCAGGGATGAGGAAAAACAGCCTCTGCCCAGAGACATAAGAGTTCACACAGAGACTTCTGCTGCTGTGAACTTTAATATTCTGAATGTAAGCAGGCAGCTGTGTTCATTTATCACCAGCCACATGCTGACGATCAATCAATTCATTAGCTACTGTAGAGAATTAATAAATATTGAGTTATTTCTAGTAAATAATAAAATGATGCAGTTTAACCTTCTCTCAGGAAAAAGTCGAGTCCAGAGAACCAGCATCTGATTCATGTCGTTTAACACTTAGACAGTTCAGCTGGAACATGAACTGACTTCTTCTGGTGAAAACAGAAGCTTTCACGAACCTTAATGAGGAACTACGAGTTCTAACAGAAGCTACCGACTGAAACTGGACACGTTCCTCTGCTGACAGAGAAACAGGGTCTAACCCCAACCC
>JAPMOB010221211.1:0-13627 GCA_029875015.1 Lepomis gibbosus | reverse complement strand
GTGTGTGTGTGTGTGTGTGTGTGTGTGTGTGTGTGTGTGTGTGTGTGTGTGTGTGTGTGTGTGTGTGTATGTGTGTGTGCTGAACGTGAGAGTGAGCCATTTGTAATGTTAACCTTTGACCTCTCTGTTCAGGGCTGTTGTAACTACGTTTCCTCTCCCCTGGGTAAGTGTGTGTGTATGTGTGTGTGTACGTGCATGCGCACATGTGCTGTCACAGGGGGAATCGGACGTATTTCCGGGTTCAGAGTCCCAGCATAGTGACTGACTGGGAAAATGATGATAATGCGGGAGCAATGAGGTCAAGCAGCCAGAGGACTCTCTCTCTCTCGCAGCCTCTGACTGACCCAGATTGCTGTAACAGCCAAAGCAGATTCTGGTCCATCCCTCCCCACCCCCATGGACATAGCCTGGCCCCTGAGCTTGCATGTGAGCCACACACTCCTCTTTCCAGACTCGTGCCCACTGGGTTTATCATTGTGAAACTGTCACCGAACACCCTGTCCACTGTCCACGAGTAGCCATAACCACTGATGACATTCACACATGCTTCTACAGTATGCTGTGCTTGTAGACTCGACGTAATGTAAAAATGTCAGCCAGTGCAGTCTGTTTTTGCCTTTGTGCTGTGTGATTTAGAAAGTAGATATAGCATATAACAATAATAATATATATGTATTTATATAGCATGTTTATTTTCTTTTGTCTAACCTCCTACATGTTGTTGTTCTCAATGCAGAAAAGAAACGCACTAGCAAGGAAGGAAGGCAGACGAAAGAAGAATCAAGCCGAGGGAAGGATGTGAAGGACAGGATGAGGTAAAGAAAGATACTGGAGGGGAGCTTGTAAAAGATATTTATACCCTCCTATTGAGCCGGCTAAAGGACAGACAAGGAGGCAGACTAACAAGCATACAGCCAATATAGAGGCAGAGGAATAAAGCCAGGTGGCTGAACGAGGCAGTATGCAATCAAAAGTGAAGATGGGAAATCCGAGGGTGAAATTTTTTGATTGCTGAAGAAGCCTTTGTGATCTGAAGCAAAGCTAGACATCTTGTAACAGATGTTAGCAGCAAAGGGCAGGTACGGGCTACCTGAGACAGTCTGGTGGGAGGGAGTGACGGTTAACAGAGGGAGCTGTTATTTTGAGTAGATGGGCATAATGAGTCTCGGGACCAGAGGGGGCAACAACCCACGGTCCACACACACACCAAGAGCCGTATAAAATGACTCCCTGCTTTCAAATGTTTATCCTACATTTCATTGGTATTATGGTACGTTGGCACATTTTATTGGTACCGACTGTGGCTCTTAAACGACTTTACTTTGCTAAGGAAAAGCCTGCACTATTCCTGATGTAATTAGTGCTTTATAGACCAAAAACTGACTAAAACCTATGATTACGGACCATGGGTTGGCAGTAGGATATAGCAAATTTGTTTTCTTAAAAGGGCAATACAAGTGGAAAAATGTTTTCCTTCTTCAATAACCTGAATAGCACAAAATGTAACCCATGAACCATCCACTGTCTATGTGGACAGTGCTCATATCATCAGCTAAATAAAATGCATAGTAATGAGTTTAGTTTGAAATTAAATCTAAATCTGACTTTTTGTGTGAAGAAATATGAACTACAGATGATCAAACTGTTGGACTGATTTGTGGAAACACTTACAGCACATTATTTTTCATTCATTTTACATAAACAGTCATAGTCAAGCTCCTGTATGCTCAGTGCTGTGGATATCTCACATTCTACAGAAGAAGTCTAGCTAGCTTTAGCCATCTCTTTGTCATGGGTTTGTTGTACTGATGGAAAATAACCATACTGTCAAAACTCACAGCAACGAGTAGACATGTAACCTCAGGACTCTAGACACTAAGGAGTATGTATGGAGCGCATGATTTGAATCACAGCACAGAGTAAAAGCAAAGATGACAGATAAAACTTTACAACGGCTAACATGAGGGGACCCAAAGGATGTCAGTCCATAACCAATATACCTGTCCTGCCACTGGAGCATGGTGATGGAGGTCTGCATAAAGACCCTCAATCAAATAACCATTTCATGCTTATACAGGAGTCTGACAGCGCAGCATTTTTGGCCTCATTGACTTATACGAGTGATCATTGAGTGGACAAAAATTTGGCCTCTTAACTTTGTTTAAGAGGGTCTGTGAACATTTCAAAACAAATGTAACTGCTTTCAAAAAGCTACATTTTCCTATTAGATTATTAAATGTATGCTCTCCAGGGAGTATTTTGGAGAAGCTTTGTTTTTGATGGTGGCAAAGGCAGATTTAGTTTGGATGAAGGCCAAAATGGAAATAAAAATGTGCTGTTTCAAATTCATCTCCATTAGTGTGGATGCGGCTTTACAGCCCAGAGGGTGGGGAGGGGCAAACTATCAGCTTTCTGCCCCTTAGTTCTCCCACAGCTGCCACCTCCATCCCAAACAATTACTGTCAAAAGGCCTCACTGCATGTTGCACTCTATCCCACTCGCTTTTTCTCAGTCACACACACAACAAACACAAACACCAACACCAACAGCAAACCAGTAGGGGGTCGAAAATTGTTGGCATTTCTTAGAAATCACCAGACATCCGTCCCTTTTCAACTCCAGACTTTCACAACTCTTTTTTGCTAAATTCTGGGAGAGTATTTGTGAGCTCCCAGAATTCACCAAGGAACGCTTGTGTGGCAGTTGTGGTGGGTCAGATTATTGCAGGCATGCTGTGTGGCACTCCGTGTTGGCACAAGGCACTTAACCTACTTCCATGAAAGCATTAAGACCCAGTCTTGTTAAGCCAGGGGCCAGGGAAACATCGAGCTTTTTATTTGATGGCCTTGCTTGATGAAATTCAGCGCTTCCATCTGTACAATAACCTAATGTCAACACTGTTTTCATAGACAGACACGACAAGGTGTGGTAAGACTTGACTGATGAGTAGAAGCCAATCATAATGACCGATAAAGTTAGCGCAGGGCACGGTAATCAGCTTAGAAGTTCACTACAGCTCCTGAGACTTAGATGGCTGGCCGGGTGGTAAAACCACGACGCATTATGAAATAAAGAGCTCAAGGCAGCCCCTAACTGAGTAATGTTATTGAGTTATCCCGTAACTGGCTCAGCTAAATCTGCCTGCTGCACTTTGCTTAATGTACAACAGCTGGTGGCAGCTGGGGCCTGTGGCAGCCATGATGGATGTGATGTCATATCATAACTCCCGCCCACTCTGACCTCTGATTCCTCATCTGTTGCAGGCTCCAGGAGAGTGGTGAGTGTGGCCGAGTGAGTGGTGAGTGCTTGTGGTATGCAGATTGTCCAAAAGGTGCTTCTTTTCTCCAAAGACAAATACACTGTAGCTGTCATATTAAGACTCATATCCCTTTGCTTCAGTTAATCATATCCGTCTTATATATGCTTAAGCCTTTGCCTTTTCTCCAACTCACCCACCCTCTCAGTTCAATCTAGCTCAGTATACCTGAGAGCTACGTACATAAGCTCCATTTTGACCAAAGGAACTATACCCCAGAACTAAGAACCTTTGGAGGAACTCACTGTTTTTCCACCGGAGGGACCAGGGTCTAAATGTAGTTCTGGGGTCTTCATTTTACCCCCCAAAAAGTCCCTGCTACAGGAGTAGTACTTTCCAAAAGTACCAGTAGTTTGAGGGGGCGGGGCTTGCCTTGCAGTGAAATTCTGAATGGGCGAGTAGAGGCTACTGGCTATCTGGAGAATGTCGGTGTTTCCATCTTTGTTTGCAAACCAGTAAATCACAATTAACAGTTAAATAGCCACACAAGTCTTGCTGATGTCTGCCTGAGATCGTATGTTGGTATTGAATCTATTGGAAATAGCAGCCAGCGAGCAGAGGTGTGTTTATGTTACTGGGTCCGAAGTTGTTGTTTTCTTCAGCCAGGAGGTTTTTGAACAGAGCCGAAGTCGGTCTCCTCTCCGAAACACTTGAGTCAGTGTCAGTTGGGTCTGAAGACTTAAAGTTTGGCAATGAAAAACATCTGAGATGTGGAGTTAGAAAGAAGCAAGCTCACCTGACTCTATAGCTCACTTCTCACCTCTGTTTGAGGCTAGCGGCTCAAGGCTACATTAGCACCTACTAGCATAACACACACAATGGTGAAGTTAAATTGTGGGTAACATAGGCGCAAGGTATTGACAAAGAAAAAGAATGCATGGGACAAAAAGTCAATATCTTTTGATACTTTTTTAAACTTTCCAATCATGAATTTCAGAAACGAAATTGAATTTGATCTGTGGTTTTGTGGAATTGTCCAATACGGATGCTCCTATCCGGAATTGGAAGACACTCAAAGATAGTTTTGCTATTAACATGCAATGGTACAAAGCAAGTTAAAAAGGGAACATGCTGACTCTGTCTCTCATTGTCAATATGTCTGATGGGTTCTGACAATCAAACTTCACCCTCAGCTGTGGGTCAGTTGGGTATGTATGTATATATTGCATCTGTGCATGCAGGGGGGTAATGTGGTCTTGCCATCCACAGAAAACCACCAGACGTGAACTTCTTCATTCATTCCAGCTACGCTAAATGAATTCCATTGCTGTCGTCATGGCATTGTCATGACAACCACAAAGATCTCTGTCATTGATGCCACTGCTCAGTCAACAGGGAAAGTGAGAGTGAGTGAAAAGCAATGCGATGGTAGGGGCAGGTCGAAAGGGGAATATGTAGAGTCACAGAGACAGTGAATGAGAAGATGAGAGTAAATATTTCATATGATTTGACAATTTTCAATAATGCTGAATAATGAACAAAGCTGTGAGCTCTGTCTGAAATGAGTTTTACTAGTGACTTAGGACTTTACACAGATCCAGTCCTGTTATCAGACAGACCCACTGTCCCATCCTCTGCCTCCTGCAGGGATACGGAAAAAGAACTGGGAGCACAGCAGGTACATGGTTTATTAATAGCTATTACACTATTTCGGGACTCTATGTGAGGAATGTTTGCCTCAGAGGAAAAAAATGTACAGATTACACTTGATCTTTACATAGTTGAGGGCATATAGGCCATCATGACACAGATACATAAATACATGCAGAAGAGATGCAAATTTCATCATCACTCAACCACATGTTGAGTTTCACCTCCCTGCTTTCTCTCCCCCACTTTCCAAATCTTACTCATACAGCCTGTGAATACTACATACATTGAATTCTTCTTCCTCCATCTCTTTTATTCTTTCAGTCTCATTTGTGTTTCTTTTACACACACAAAATGTGGATACACACACACATGCATATTTCACTGTGCCCTGCCACAAGCACACCACTCTACGCTCCCTTCAGACTGGGAGCTACAAGATTAATCCATTTGCTACAGCTGCACAGGGGAGAGAGAAACGACAAAAGGGATCAACACAAGGAGAAAGAGAAGGGAAAGAGGGCTGAGACAGATTCATGTGCAGGTGGCTTTCATTTGACCCAGACTTTACTGTATCTTTTACATTTAGACAGTTACAATTAGACAGTGCTGTCAAAGACAAAGGGGTCAGGAACCCTGTACATCTTACTCACCATAAACGTGCATCTCAAACAATTCGGTTACAAACACGCTCCACCTTGTAAACAATATTAGCACTAATGCAAGCAAGAAATTTGCACTTGCTCGTGCGTGTGTTCAACTGCATCCAATCTTTGATGTGACACGTAATGATGCAAGCTGATGAAAAAGTGAAGGGGATATGCTTCATGCCTGCAGGGGGCATGTCAAGGCTGATGAGAGCTGTCTTAATCTATATTAGGGAGTTAGGAAAAGTATTGGAGAAAGAGTTACAGGGGCTGATTCCTTTTTGAGATATTGGCACTACTACCTCTGACAATGAATTGTTTAATAGAATATGTAAAGCCTTTGTGTCTTTTTGCAAACCTCAACAGTATTGCAGACACTGGCGGTCAAACATGTAGCCCGTTTGAAATCCGACAGCTCGTCGGGACTGGCTTTCATCAGCGCAGTGTCATTACTGTCTTCACTGCCTGTGCAATTGCTGGATAGGACCAGGCCGAAGCCAAGATGGGTGTCTTTCCATTACAGGGCCCCCCTCTCATCCGTTATCCTCATCTGAAAGGTGTATCTTGCTATTGATTTCCTCCACCTGCCAAAAGATTGGTGAACAGCTGCGTGGTCGGACAGCTACATTACTCATCCTGGACACTTAGCAGATATCAATAATCAGCTGTTTCCCTCTTCTCTATTTGGAATAACAAGGCCATACATCAGGCCCAACAGTCACTTGCTTGCTGCCAAACGCTTGAGGCTCCCAACTCTTTCAGCCCTTATAAGGTGATTTAGTCTGTGGTTGGACAAGTGGAAGATAGAGATGGGTCTATATGTTGGGACATTAGAAACACACCCAGCAGTGAGAGCTGCTTCTAACCTGCATTGTGTTTATGTTCAGCTGCGAATACCGAGATGTTCAGCCCATTAAGCTTTATTTCTGCCTAAAGTCAAGCCATTATTGCCCTGAAACAACCACTTGTTATACTGTGACACAGCACTTTGCAAAAACACACACATGTGACATGCCAATCCATCAAACTAAAGACTGTGTCCTTGGACAAACCTTGAGTGTGTCAGTGTGAATGCAAGGATGTGTGAGATACACGCAGGTGTGTAGTGGATTGTTGTTTTAACAGAAGGTTTAAGGTGTTTGATGATAGCACAGGAGCCGAGATAAAGCACCTTGTTGCTGGTCATTAATTACTCTGGATCACCCTGACCTTGAGGAGACTGGGGTCATTCGGCCCATTAGGAGGGACAACTGGCCTCTAAACAGGCACCTTTCCCATGACACCCCTATTAATCTCCTTAAAAGAATCCTCTGAATGTTCTGCAGAGAGCATAAACCGAGATGCCACTTTTAATGCCCTTTTAAGCAGTTTATTACCTGCCAATCTACAAAATCCTGTCAACCTGGGATAAAAGATTCAGGGAATTCTCTGAGCGTTTTCTTTTTATGTCTCCTCTACAACCGCTGGAATGTAAGAATATGATGGTTTTGGTTCTCCATACCTTTAAATTCGGGGAGAAAATCGGACACCTTGGAATGTTTCAAGAATGAGAGCCTTTTGAGCTGCCCGATAACTAGCCACATCAACATCCATCTTACGCTGCAGGGACAAATCATGACACCAAATAGTCTTGATAGTTCAACAGTCTTTGCTTACCATAATAAACCCACCACTATCCCTGAGGGCACTACACACCAGCAGGCGTCAGAAATCAGGCCACAATGGACACTGATCAAATTGCTCCTGTTTTGCGTGCGCCACATCAGTCTGGTCATCTCCCTGTGACACAGGTTATGTGCTTATGTTACACATCTTTAGGCTTAAATCCTCCAAATGACATCAATAAAGAACTGACAATCTCATCAAATTATGCACTTCCCTATATCTAAACCATTGTCACTGGGTTCAAGCAGATTATCTCCCACACGGCCCTGAATGGTGCCTGATCGGCTTACATGATGGGTATTTGAGGATATTATGGAGGTCCACCAACAGCACCTGATCATATGGTGCACAACCTCCTGAGACCTGCACCAACCAATGCCCTTGGCCCAAATACCATGCATGCTGTCATCCCTGTCCCTCCCGATGGGGAGAGTGCCATTGTGGACAGATACTGATAGAGTCTTGTAACTGCTTTCCAATTGATCTCCAGTCCTATGTCCCAGCTCATCACTAACCCATGATAACCATTTTAGTAAGCCCTAAGGGGACGACACACAAAGCAAGCATCTCCTTTTGGAACAGACAAATGGCTTTTTCTTCCCTCTGCCGTTGTTGTAGCAGGTATCTTTCATATTGTACCTGTGAGAAAGAGATAAAAATCCTTCCCCATTTTGTTTTTAATGTATCTTTCCATCAGGGCGGCTCTGACAGGCAGCAAATGTAGGAGAGAATAATATGGGCAGCAACCATAAATCTTGGCCCAACCTGACTGCACTCATTTCCTGATGAGACACAAATGTAAATAACTTACCACAGTGCTTGAATCCTTACCTCCCTCCACCTCTCTCCCTATCCCCTGTTTCAACCAATCAATCCCTAATCAATCACTTGCAATCACAGTCAGGCAGTAGCCAGAGTATTATGGGCTAACCAGACCGAGGCTAGTGGAAGGTTAATGCAGACTCAACTGGGCAGGTTGGTCAGGCTAGCATAGATCAATGCTAGCTGTCTCAGCAGGCCAGGGCAGATGCTTAATGCTCAATGCTTTAATTGATCTAACTAGTGAGTTAGATCAATTAAAGCATTGATGAGAGGGAGGGAAGACAAGGCAAACTGGACTGCCAGCAGTCTTGGTATGTTACTGGCAGTATGATGATAAAGTTGTGAAGGCTGGCAGAGATAAATATTAGCAGGGTTGGTGAGGTTTTTGACAAGCGACAGCCATTGTCTTTGTAGCCTTATAGTCATTAATCTAATGACTAGAGGGAGCTGTACACTCTTTAGGCTGGAGACTCCTAACCTCATTTGCATGACTGACATCTGAGGTCTTTGGGCAATCAACCAAACCCACAGATTCTGATTCTTCTAACCCTGGCTCCTTATGCCAATTGTTCAATTATCTTTTGGTATGTGCTAAATACACTGTAGGTTGAAAAAACAATTAAACCAAAATGTCTTTGTATATCTTCCTGTAAAATACTGAAAAATCTTTAGACTGAGTCGTTTAGGACGACTAGCTTACTGATGCATCATAAAACTGCACTTTTGTTGGTCATAGTAGGTAGCAGAGCTAAATATCATGGCAGGAGGTGTGTATTCTAATCTCAGGTGTCTAAAACATCCCCTCCTGATCTAACAATTGATCTGAACAATTTAAGTGTGCGCATTTCATTCAGAAATACATCACAATATGTAGATGAAAACGCTCTTGGTTGTGTTTCATGGTGACTCAATATTTCAAATCACCATGTGACACTGAAGTTACATGTCTCCGTTATGCCACTTTTGAGCTAAGAATATCTCTCAAGAGTGAAATTTAAATAACCCTGACTCAACACCTCACCCCGTCTTCTGAATTATTAAAGAACTCACAAAGATTTTCTTGCCACAGTGCTGGTTCAAAGGGAGTTGCTTTTTTATGTAACCATGTTTTGATAAACTGGAGGAGGACAAGAAAGAGCATTGGGGGCAAGAGATAGAGGGGGTGGGTTATAAATAGGTCACTCACAAACAAGCACAACACACTGCAATGATGCTCCATGACTTCCCAGCTGCAATGGCAGATGGATGAAATAGAAAACTGGAGCAAAATGACAAACAAATACTGAACCAACCCATAGCTGAGTGAACTACATAAAATCCTGATTTTGTTTCCCCCCCTGGCTTACTTGGGTTTTGTCGCCTTATGAGTGGGTAGGCCATCCCTCAGCTGGAGGACCTGCATCTTATGGGCAAACATCCACTTTCCTTATGTGTCATTGACTCTGTGCCTCTGTAACTGAACCTGCACTCAGATCCCTGTGGAGGAGGGCCGGGAAATTAGAACAGCAAATTATCACATAGTTATTATTATAATCAACGTCTGTGTAAACAACTTGACAGAGCTCTAATCCTAATTGAACCAGGCATGTAACTGTGCGCTATTTTGTTCTTATGCATTTAGAGTGCAATTCGGTGTAATCAAACGGGGAATGGGGAGTCAACAACATAAGTGAACTGGCTGTCTTTTTTCAGCGCAGTAAGAGGTGCACAGTCAATGAATCTATCCCACGCATGGCTCATTTAAACACAATGGCAGAGTATCGACTCCAGACATTTATTTATTTTCGCTCGGGGCCTTTTTCTGCTCTCTACCAACTCTGCCCTCCATTCTGGTGTGTGTGTACTTGTGTGTGTTTGGTACGAGGGGTGGGGTGCAGTGGAGGGCAGGCACACGGTGAATAGTCGGGGTTTGACTTCTCCGACAGCTGGAGCGAGCGTCGCCGTAGATTAAGCTGCAGAAATAAACAGACGGACCCCAAATGTGCACACACACACACACACACATAGACACACATGGTGAATATGTATGCTAAAACACCACATGACACACTTGCAGAAAACACCCAAACTTTCCTCATACAGCGCGACAGCTGAACAATTTGTGAGGCCAAATTTGTGAGATTTCAGCAATGACTTTACTTCTCCCATGCAGATAAATACACCGATTAATACATTGCCATTTGTAAATTAGGATCTCTATTCATTTTCCTGTTAGTTTGACATGGTATTAGAGGGAACAACAACATGACCTCTATGACATAAAGCTCATTATGTCTAGACAGAACAAAACGCCTTCGAACATCCTTTTCTTCCCTGTTTCACTTCTGGATGAGATTACTGTTGAATATAAATACGAGGGGCATCTCTGCCACCTTTTATTTCAATTTGAGATGGGGCCTGGATGTTGATATCTTATGTCTGAGTCATGTACACAGGCTTGAAGCTCTCTCTTTCTTTCTCTCTCTCTCTCTCCCAGGCTCTCCTCCCCCCAGCCCACGCCGGACCACCCGCTGAGGCACAGCAGGGCTGCCGGGTCATGCTTAACCCTAACCACAGCCTCTCCACAAACCTCAACTCACCCCATCCCCCACACCCCTGCTCCCATCCCCCACCTGGTCCTTAAATCTACATTACAATGAAGATGGTTGAGATGGAGGAGGGGGGCGGTGGTTTAAGGGGGAAAAACTGACAGGGGCTCAGAGAGAGTGATGATCTCACAGACTGGGCAAAAAAAAAAATCCCCCGGCTAGCAGATAACCCAGACCCGAGCTAATGAGTCTGGCTGTCTGTGTGTGTGCGTGTGTGTATGTGTGGCAGTGGTGGGGGGTAAATGCATTTGCATGTGGTTGCACGCAAGTGGTTGTTGTCATATATATGTTTTTGTGTAAAACCAAACAAATGATACATTTGCTGCCAGCTTTTTCTGAGCAGCAGGGGAGACGTCTGTGCGGTCACTCAGGCCATTTAACAATATGCAGGAATGCAAAGCTGTTGTGAAAGATAGCCTATTATGTTTTATTGGTCTCCCTTTAACAGCGTGGAGAGTGTCAAGCTATCCGCACTCCTGCTTTGAGATCATTAAACTGAATTCACGAGGGATAATTGATTTCTGTCTGTCACAGGGCAACTGTTGTTTTGTGATTTTGGACAGAGACTTATATTTGATAAATGGTGGTGATAATTGCTGTCTTTACTTTTGACATTGACCGGTCATTCAGAGGTGCTGTTTTGCGCTGTACCGTTTTCTAAGTCTTTAATAAAGGGTACAGTCACATGCTTTCCACTTTCAATCTTTCCATCACTTTCCAAGGCATCAACAAAACTTATTGACAGTATTCAGGTAGTGACTGGACCTGAGGCAAAAATTGTGCACCACATAATTACCTGTAAAAGCACACTGTTGTTTTTACAAAGTTTGTTTTTTGTACAGATCAAACATCTTTCTGAAAACTACCATAAAACACTATTGGATAGTGGATATACAGTATGTTGTTTGCACATCATTTTAGCAGCACTGTAAAGCAGTACTAATGCCTAGTGGAGACTACACGACTTTCAACGTCAGCAGATTGCTGTGCTGTTTAGACTACACAATTTGCTGTGTTGTAGTCTTGAAGTCATCGTGGTGTTCAAACTACGTGACTAATTGGTGACAGGGTGTCACACATTACACGAGCTGTCAATGACTCCGTCATCCGACAAGTCAAGAAAACCCAACTGAAAAGTAACAGAAGGAATGAGAAGAAACAGGAGTTGTTATTATAAATATAAACGTTGTAAAGGTAAAGAATATGGTTGAAAGAATGGATTGGCACATGCAGGCAGTAGAAATTGTTAGTGCTGGAGGTGAAAAATGTTTGTAATGAAAAAGTAGCTGCCTGCTCTCTTTGGATGGATGTAGATGTAGAGTGGGCCGCCTCCTCCAGATATTTAGCATGCTAGATATCTGTCGTCAGAGATGCGTGAAAGCCTCTTTGATGCATCATTCAGCAGTTCACACATGACGATTGACCAGATTGTTGGTCAACTCGGCAACTTGCAAATCAGGTTTCAAATCGTTCAATGTGAACTAGGCTTTAGGCTCTTGAGCTCAATGCTCATGAATGGTAGCATGCTAAAATGCTCACTATGACAAGGCTAAAATTTAGAAAGGTATGATGTTTAACATGTTCACCATTGTAGTTTAGCATGTTAGCACGCTAACATGAGCTAATTAGCAGTGAACAGCAAGTAAAGCTGAGGCTGATGGCAGTGTCATTTCTTTTGTATTTTGTAGTTTAGATATTGTAGTCTAGACCAGGAACAACAGACCAACATTGCCATCCCTAGAGCTAGCTAGAGTTGATGTAGCTTAGGCAAGTCATATACTTTCCACATTCGTGAGGACGAGCTTTATGGTCTGCATGACGAAAAAAATCGTCATTAGAGGGTGTACACACAAGCTCTGTACAGACATCCGCGTGCCTCCCGTTGTTTGTGCCCAGGGCCCACTACGCTACCAGGGAACCAACTAATCTACTGCACATGTGTGGAACAAGTCCTCCAAGCTGACTCCAGAAAGTAGTATAAAAAGAAGTATTTCCCGCTCATGGCGTCCACAGCTGTCCATGTACGTGTCTGCTTTGAAGTATATTTGATTCTTTACAGAGCTAGCTTAAAAAAAACAAAGCAAGTGCTCTGTTGAAGGAGGATAAACATCTCAGTTATTTTCACACCTGGTAAATAAAAAGTTGTTATTTGTAAAGCATGTGTAAATGATTGATTAACCATTAATTAAGGCACCAGTATCAACTTACAAACTTTAGTGGTAAGCTGTGAAGTGTGTGAAGGATGAGCCCAGCTAGGGTTCATCTTGACTTGAACTCCATACATACATACAGACCTGCTCCGCCTGAGTCTGTTTGGGTTAGCTCGGTGCCTCTCCCATTGTGGTGAGTGCATTAGGGAAGAAGAGAACAACTGCAAGAAAGCGTGGGAGGGATGAAGTGGGAGAGCAGAGGAGGAAGCGCAGCAGGCTGTGATAATGATGAATGAGATGATGGCACACTGACCTAGTAACGCCGCAGCGCCGTTGCCAGTGGGGATGAGCTGCCTTACTACTGTACGCCCCTGTCTGACACATACGCACACATACATGCACAGCCCCTATCCTCTCCCTCTGCTACACTCATCAACATTTTCAGTACTTCTTAACCCCTAGCCCTCTCCTTTTGCTTGTCTCACCATCTCTTTCATCTCTTGCTGTCTTGTTACCTGGCCTGCATGTTATGACAACAGATGGAAACAAGGCTCCACGGGGTGAATTTCCCTATGATGGCCCAAGTCTTGATACCAGACAAACACAGGGAGAGACAGGGAGAAGAGTGGATGAAACTGAGAGAAACAATTTATGATGAGGAAGAAAAAGTCTAACAATGAGGGTTGTGATGGCCTAGGCCACACAGGTTAAAAACTATGGTAATACCACACACCACCAATATTTTTAATACACAAGTTAAGTTATTTTGCAGTTAGCCACACCCCAAACAATTCATTAACTCAAAACACAATCACATAGTTTATTTCAGATATAATTTACATTTATTTA
>JAPMOB010221208.1:0-11432 GCA_029875015.1 Lepomis gibbosus | reverse complement strand
TGTGTGTGTGTGTGTGTGTGTGTGTGTGTGTGTGTGTGTGTGTGTGTGTGTGTGAGAGAGAGAGAGAGAGAGAAAGAGAGGAACAAAGGGAACATATTGAAGAAAGGGATTGCTTTCCCAAATGTCATGCAGTTGACTGAGTCCTGAGTTGTCCCTGTCTTCTTTTATACAACAGAACATGTAAAATCACAACAGCTGTGTCAAACACCTATTTGTAAAAAAAATAAATAAATAAATCTTTGTATGGATCTTCTCAAGACTTTTGATTATTGTTATATTTTTATGTAATGATGATTGATAAATGGGTCTGAAGACTTAAAATATTGAGTTCATGAAATCCACAGTATGTAGGATATTTTTTGTTCTTTCACGGAGAGTTTTACCTATTTTCTTATTTTCTGTAGTGCAAGATATTGATAATTGTAATTACATGTGTTATTAAGGAAGAGTTACAAATAATAAGGCCTAAAAATTTACAATATAGTTATTATATTGTCTATACAGAAGTATAGACCTTGTATGTCTTTGTATATTTTTTCCTAATTCATTTATAATTTTCTATTCAACAGGAAGGTGACTGTCTGTGAATAAGCGGATTTTAAGTAAGTGTAATGGTGTTTACAACCAGACATGTGGGGTAGTGATGGTGCAATGGATAAGACTGTTCCTTTGGTGTGAGAGAGCTGGGTTCAATCCCCTGCTGTGACCCATCCACCGTTGTGTCCCTGAGAAAGACACTTAAAGCACATCACTTGAACTTTATTTTAAATATTATAAAATAATTTAAGTACATAAAATTTATTAACATTTTGATCAGCTGTGTTTCAGCAGTTGTGACTTTATGAAAGACAAGATCATTTTCACAAAATAATTTGGGCCAGGCCTGTTCTTTCCAAAGCTTCAGGTAACTTGGTGGCCATCAACTAAATATAATTTGGTTGCTAAATAAAAATCTTTCTAAATAAAATGTTTCAAATACAGGCTTAGACCTAGTCAGTACATTTCTAAAGTCACCACGCACCTATGGATCAGGTATCCTTCCTTGTCATTGCATGTTGTGTTTTCTTTCATTGTGTGCAGAGGGAGACGAGGAGAGAGCAATGAGTCACAAAAGAAAACAGAAAGCAACAAAGCAAAGAGTGTAGGAATGCAACACAGGAAGAGAAACATGAGAAATTAGCATTCTAATGAGCTTTCCAGCATCCATCCAATGGTCTCATGACAATACTATCTCCCCGTGCAGCTGCTGCCTGCCCCATTAATTCAGGTGAGAAATAAACCTGATGGAGAAAAGAAGAAGCGAGAGATGGAAGAAGAGATTAGAGTTTGCTATTGAAAAGGGAGCCTGTCAGCATGTGGTTTTACAATTTCAAAGCTGTAAACCCCCGGGCAGAAAATGTACCTTTTCTAGGTAAACCAAACATTAAATCTTAAGCTGTATTACCTGGAAGGAAGATGGGTAATAAAAGCAAAGGCAAATGGAAACACACATTTCCCAGCCAGTTTGTTTAATGACACTGAGGACAATGAGCCACAACTTATGTAACTGAACGAATTATGAGTAAAAGAAATTACGTGTTGAAAGTGCTGCGAGAAGGACTCAGATCCCTTAAGTGAGTTGTCAATACAACAATGTAATACAAGTAGAACTCCTGTATTCAAAATTTCACCAGTATTATAGTAAAACTACTTGTTCTGACAAATAATGCCATATACTAACTATACATGCGAGATTAATGGGGTAGGAGAGAAGAAAGAAAAAGTTCTGCCACAAAAGATTGTGATTATATTTTGGACTCTAACCCAAAGAAATTAGAATAAAATGGAAGCACCTCAAAATTATATACTTTTTAGCATTGTTGCTGTTATGCAAGTTTTAGTATACTTGTTTTTCCACAGTTTGAGTAAGTTAACAGTGTTAAGAAAGAAAGAAAGAAAATCTGATGACAGGAATAGTTGACATCAACAGTCCTTTATTATTAACAAGTTATTTTACTGTAGTTGCCTAAAAATCCATGTTAAGAATAAAAACTGAAGAGTCAGCATTTATTATTCTCTGGCAATGAATTACTCGTCGTCGTCGTCGTCGTCGTCGTCGTCGTCGTCGTCGTCGTCGTCATCGTCGTCATCGTCGTCGACATCATTTTCATCATCATAATCGCCATCCTCCTCCTCATCATTATTGTCATCATCATCGTCGTCATCATCATCATCGTCGTCATCATTGTCGTCGTCATCGTCATCGTCGTCGTCATCATCATCCTCAGTGTTGACTTTGCCAGAGAGCACATCCTCGATCCAGTCCTCCAGCTCCTGGGCGGTGGGCAGGTCCTCCTCATCGTTCATCTCCATCCACACGCTGTCAGCCTGATCACAAGCACACAGGCAGAGAGGTCAGCTAACGTGAGGAGACACTCAACACAGCATTCTTGTCACGTCAGACAGGTTGTCGTGGTCTTACATCTGTAACATTGACAACTCCAATCTGTGGTCTGAACAGGTCCACCTTGAAGGTCTTCTCCCAGTACGGGATCAGCTGAAGGGAATCGGCGGAAAAAAATAAAGATCACATTAGACCCGCATCTTATAAGCCCAATATCCATCCATTTTCTTTTATGTCATTTTTCACTACTTTCTTATCCGCCTGCCTCTGTGTCTGTCTAAGCCTAGAGGTGTCACTGCTCACCAGGGGAAAGTCATCAGGGTCAATCCAGATGATGCTGAGGTCAGGTAGGTGGGTGTTTTCTCTGGCTACCTCCTTTAGGATCTCCAAGAACTCATAGCCATCTGGAAGCAATTTTCACAAATCACTTGATTGCAAAACTTATTTCAACTAGTGGTTTGACATTTTGGGAAATATGCTTGTTTCTTTCTTACAGAGAGTTAGATGAAAAGATTAACACCACTCTTGTGTTTGTAAGTTAGATATAAGATGACAATCAGTTAGCTTAGCACAGCATAAAGACTGGAAACTTGGAAGGTAACAAAATCTGCCTAACAACACCTCTAAATCAGTTAGCTAGCTTCATATTTACAAGTACAAGTCATATTGTTTTTAAATGTTTTCTCCATTTCAATTGGTTTCATTATTTAAGTTTTAACATTTCTATTTTACCTGTGTCAATTTACCTTGAGACAAATTATTGATTCGTGGTATTGGGCTGTATAAATAAAAGTTACTTGAATATTATGTGTGGCATTAGCCTCTAATTGTCAACTGTCTGACTGTTTGTTTGTATTGTTTATTTGTATTTGATTGATAGTTTGAATGTCAGGAGACATGAGTTACCAAGCCATTTGCTGTAAAACTCCAGCATCTATATGACTAACTCTTCCAATAAAAAATACTGTCATAACAAATGTTGTTACCAGGGTCCTCCTCCTCTGCAAAAGCAACAATGTGGGTGCCCTCAATGTCATCCTCCTGATAAGAAGGATACAAAAGTGGGTTACTGTAAGTGATACTTGTGTCAGGGAAAACTAAATGTAAAGTTGTTGCCTGCAGTCAGACAATCTTCACTCACCCAGGTCTCAAACATATCTTCTGCACGCAACTTTCTCAAAGTTGGTCTGATGGCACAGAAAATGCACTGGATGTTACCTCAAAAGTGTTTTTTTTAATTGGTAATATACACATTTGTTGGAGAATTTAGATCAACATTTGTTTACCGTCTGTGTTCAGTTATGAATTCCACTAGATCCTCCTCAGAGTGCGGCTTCCCTGGGATGGTGACTGGCTCCTCCATGAAGGGTTCGTAGAAATCCACCTCATTCAACTTCAGAGTCAGCTCCTTGGCCACCTGGAGCGACAAAGACAGATGACTCAAGAAAAAGTATTTGTCTGCTTATTTTTTGTTTGTTTACTACTTACAGATTTTTCAAATGTGGCAAAGAACTTAATGTAGGGCTGGAACTGCTCTGCAGCTTCTTTAAATGCTTCATAGTCTGAGGATGGAAGAGAACAGGGAGACAAAAGAGATTATATTATGTTGTAAGCAACAGGGTTTTGTTATACTCTTGTTTTCCTGATCACACATCTGTTTGTGCTTTCTCTGGCCGCTGTATACATGACATTTACGCATCAGGGAGTGGAAATAACTGAACTTTGACTCCACTTAATGGTCCCACAGTTGGTCAGATGGGATGTAGCTGCAGCTCAAGTAAACTACTCTAGACACAGCTCTTCCAGAGCATGTGAGATAGGAGCAGGCAGTGGCAGCTGTGTGTGCGGCAGTGGTAAAAATGGATCTGTAAATCCATGGAGATGAGGGGGTTAAAATGCACTCATGTCATAATGAAGGGCATGAGCCACAGAAAGCCCATCACAGACTCAGCTAAGAAGCTACTATGCTGTGTTCAGACTGCAAAAAACATGCATTTTACAGTCATATCATTCATGCCAACAGCCTCACACACTCACGTTCAGAGTCCTCGCTCTTGAAGTAACCAATGAGGCGGATGTCTTCCTCCATCCTATCAAAGGCTCTCAGCTCCAGGGCATTTCCTATCACCTCCACAGGCTCCTCCAAGAGCTAGAGACAGACAGAAAGAGGCGAGAGAAGCGGGGGAAGTTTGTGACTTTGGCAAGACTGGTGCTGACTAGTGCTAGCAGCTGGGAATCTGCCCTTAAATTACTCTACTTACGTCCAACAAGAACTCGACCAGAGTGTTAGCAGAGAGCAAGCCATCAAACTCGATCACCCGATCAGTTTTAAAAACATAGACGCTGCCTTCCTCCTCCAGGTCTGTTATTGATGGAAATCATATATCAATACATAGCCTACATTTATATTTATATATATATATATATATGACCCTTGACTAAATCTGTGATTAAGGGCAATCATCTTTCAGGCATGGAAAGAATCAATCACATAAAAGAGGCTGAATAAAGGTTATGCTGTGTTTATATACTCACCCAGTTTCTTTGCCACCTTTGCATCTTTATGGGAGTCGACCATTCCAAACCCAATGTCCTTCTCCTCCAAAACCTGAGCTGCAAGCTGCAACCAAAAGAAAAAATATCACGAAGGGCTTAATAGTAAGAATAGGACTGAACACTTGAGATGTAAGAAACAAGACATTTTCATATTAATTCATTAATATCTTTATTGAGGCTGCTTTTGTGAAGAAAAAAAGTAATAGGAGTGTGACAGCAGTGTTTGGTAAGGTCTTAAGAAAGAAAAATGACTACCAAAGTTAGCAATGTGACAGAGGCGCTCAAGCGGTCCAGGAACCCTGGAGACACACTTACAATATCACCTAGACTGCCTTGTTCTAAATATAACCAAAGCAAGAGAATTTGTAATTGTTCTGGCAGTTGTTCTGTGAGTTACAGTAGGTTAGCTAAGTTAGAGTCTGCCCTGCCAGAAATGACCCTTACACAAATGGAACAAGCTAGTTTACACTATCATCTATGTGCTGTCTTCAAGCTTTAGACAAACAAAATTAAAGGTATCCTGTGGAGTTTTTACCACTAGTATCACTATGTAGCAGTGGCTTTTACAAGTAGTTCCCCATTTTGTTTGCATCGTGTACAAGGACGCTCATGCATACGTGTGCGCATGCAAGCAGTGCATTTCATATGCAGCCATCGGTTTATTGCCATTCCACACTTGGTGATGGTAACGCGGCAACAAACACAGCAAACATAGCAATGCAGCAACAATAGCAGCAAAGAAGAATATTGCTCGCAAACATGAATGTGAAACAATGGAGCAATGCATGATTCAAATTATATCTTTTGTGTGTGTACAAGCAAATTCTACAGGGTACTTTTAATTTTTTTCCCAAAAGTTAACAAAGTGAGAAAGTGAACAGATCTTTAGCAGGTTGAAAGCCTGCAAACCCATCTGCAAGTTGTAAACATTTGGGACACATTTATATGTTATGTGTTAGATATGTTATATGTTAACTTTATATATCTGTTCACTCTGCTCATCAGAAGTCACTGGCCTACAGTAGACTGTCATCAGCTTTAACAAGTTCATCTTTGTATATGGTTACTGTACACGAGTGCCTGACTCCATAGTAACATGGCCCACCTGCACTGTGTAGTAAGTGAAGCTAATATCAGGACTGCATGTCTAGGCTCAAATTACCTTCAACAGATCACAGAGCAACTCACCCTCAGCCATGTGTAACATGAGACAGGGTACTGTGCACACTGTTTCCTACTGTGTGGGATTCAAACAGAGAGATTTAATCTAGCAGTTAGACGTGTATCTGTCCGCTAAGCCTGAATAAAAAATACCTACAAGCTGTCTTAGCCTACTTTTGCTTTGACTACCAAAGTCAACTACAATACAGGAAATAGCAGCTGTGCCCTTCACACGTATTGCTTAAAAACATTAATACACATGAGCTCTTGGCCTATTTCTGCCATGCAGAGGAGAGCCACAGGGAGAATCAGGCTGATACATTTCTAAGGGATAGTAGCACACATTGAATTAAGATGATAGAGATAACCTGAAGTGACAGCACTGCATCTCACTGGACTATTATGCACTCAGAGTGCATACAGATACACATTGACCTTGAAGAAACTCACCCATATGAACATTAAAATAGAAATATCTATAAGTTTTATAACTCGCCAGTTGGCGCTCTGATTACTGGTGCACTAATGTGGAGTTGTTACCCTCTAAATCTTTTATATGCATCTGGTTAATTGGACTGTTAGTGTCCTCTCTTTCTCATACTAGAGCCACCAAAGCAAACCTTGTCCTTTCCTTTATTTTTTCATCCTCTATCTCAGTGAGACCTGTATTTTCCTTGACATTTTTCTATATCATCCATGCTATTTGTCCTCTGTCCCGTTTGACACTGCACCTCTTCTCTGCCTGCTTCCTGCTTTGTTTTGCTCTGCTTCATACTTTACCTCAAGCACCAATTCAGTCATCTGGTGTTGTTTTTGCAGCTCCTTGCTGTCTGGTATGGGCCCATGGTAGAACAAGCACAGCATGCTGTGCTTTTTCAAGGCTTTCTTGTAGTTCTTGTCATTGATATCTAGGACGCGGTCTTTCCCGTCATACTGTGGGAACTCCAGGCCCTTCTCGGCCGGGGCCAGAGGCACGAGGCTCAGGCAAGAGAGCAGGAACAACAACAGTGAGAGCATGGTCCAGAGCTACCACACACTCCAGAAAGAGGTGGTTTTAGTTTCACAGTATAAAACTGTACAATCAAAAAGGTCACCTATGTCTTGGGAAAGGGTAGGGAAATGAAGGAAAGTCTGCAGAAAGTTTTTGAGGTAAATGTTTGTCCGTCAGTGGCACTTCTCAAGCATCCCAGGCTGTGCAGAAAAATACAACTTCTACAAGCATCTTCAGGACCTTGCAACCCCTTCTCCCACTGCAATCACTCCTTCACGCCTTCTTTCTGCAGACACAAAGGCGAAAGAGGAGTGCTGTCGGGCCCGTGAGGTACTGGGGGGTGGATACCATACATAGCAGTGCTCCTCTCCTCTCTCCGCTCCCCTTACCATGTAGGACAGGCCCATTTTTAGGAGACCAGTTGTTTGAATGCTAAAAATAAAACTACAAGTGAGAAAGAGCGATAGCGGGGGGAGTGGGGGTTAATAGTGAGTACAGTTTTTGCTCTCTGTGATGTCTCTTTGATACAGTCAATGATGTTGGAGGAGGAAGTTGAGGCCCAGAGATTTGGGGGGGTTCTCTTAAGTCTTAAGATTAAGTTTAAGTTGTTGTTAAGTTTAAGTAAGATTTTGAGGTTTTTAAGTCTGTGAGGGCCAAAAACACAGTGGATGTATGGTTTGGTGCTGGAGTAGAAAGTGGTGGAGTATTTTAAGCAACAGCTCATGAGACAATCTGCTAACAGGTGTGCAAAGGGAATGTGCCTTCTTGATTTCTCAGCAATTTCCCCCATTTTGTTCTTCACAAACCAACTCATTGACTCTTCTCTTCATATAGACCATTATTTCACTATAACAAAGCCTCTCCACAGTACAATAGTTCTCTAGCTCCATTTACAACAAGCCTCTTCTGCCCTCTGCAGATAGAAACCATGTATGACCTGCTGAATCATGAGAGTTGCAATATCAATGCTTCTAAAAGTTCAAAATCCTAATGCACTGATTAGCAACCTGTGGAAAAAATATGGAGTAGCTCAGCTTTTTGTAAACCAACTTAATATAATTTTGCGAGAATATGACCACAGAATAGGATTATCATTGGTATGAGGCTAATTTTTTAGTATACGTATTGTCAATATGCCCTTTTTCACAGCAGAAATGTTGAATTGTCATAGCAGGAAAATCACAGGTGTTGTTTATAAGATTATAAAGGTCTCTGGTTTCCCTGTGAGCCTTGACACTGTGACTGAACAAGTTTGCACCTGTGCTTTTCCTACTGTGACATGTCAGGACTGAAGACTTAGCATAGTTCCAAGTCACTGTGGCCAGTTTCTGTTCACTATGAAACATTTAATGAGGTGTTAATTCTATACGTGTTAAGGAATTTCGAAGCTTTAGGTTCTTTTTCGGTTTTTGGTAGGTGAATTTTTGAACTTTGAGAGAGCTATGCTAGCTGTTTTACCTCTGCTTCCAGTCTTGATGTTGAGTTAAACTAAGAAACATGAGTGTGTTATTGATCTTATCTAATGATTTAATAAAAAGTGAATAAGGGTAATTTTCCAAAATGTCAAACAAAATGTCCAAAAAGTAGTAACAAGCACATAAAGTAATGATTTATTTGAACTTACGGGTAGTGGCTGAAGAAAATAGCTGTAACTAAATGGTAACAATGGGCCTACAGCATAGACTGTATATAAAGCATAGACTGCCTACAGCAGACATTTTGACTTGTCATAGGAGGTAATACACAGGTGCTTCACTTTTCAAACCTGGAGGCTCCTGCTTGGTGAAGACACAAAGCTGCTTCCTGGTTCTACAAATCACATTAAAGAGGTGGTATTATGCTTTTTGGCTTTTTCCCTCTCCTTTATTGCGTTATATATCTTTTTTGTGCATGTAACAGGTTTGCAAAGTGAAAAAGACCAAAGTCCAGCCAAAAGGGAGTTTCCCTTTTTCCACAGAAAGCTCTGCTCAGAACCGCTTGAAAACAGCTCGTTTGTAGTGCAGCCCTTTACTTCCTTTACTTGTGACATCAAAATGAAAAGCATCATAAAGCTTGCCAAGTGGCTGGCGGAATCAGGCACACCCTCAAACCAAGCTAGTCTGAGCGGAGGCCCTTTGGCTCGACTCGCCTTTGTTTGGGTTTCCATTGTAGAAATGTTGTACATGTACCTGCTTCCAGGCAGAGATGGGGACTCGAGCTAGAGACTCGGACTCGAGTGCGACTTAAGTCGCACACACAGTGACTTGAGACTCGACTTGAGACTCGTCCTCAAAAGACTTCAGACTTGACTCGGACTCGAGGCGCGGACTCGTGAACAATGTTTATTTTTTAGGAAACGTCTGATGAACTTGCTATTATTCCCTACCCTCTGTTATAACCTGCCTACGTAATACGTAGCATCTGCTGCGCGGCCGCACGTGAGAGAGGATAACAAACACTGGCAGCTGCTGAGCCATTCATCATAACTTTGAAACTTCATACAACAAGACTCAAACAAATAAGCGCTGAACGCAAGTGGTGAGTAAACATGTTTAGATCAGCATTAGCCATCTAAAGTGAGCTTGCTTCTTGCTTTGACTACGACCTATAGAGGTTTACTCCAACTGTTGTTCGTTATGAAAAGATGAATGAGCGTTTGTTTACTTGCCAAACTTGTGGTGGTCGATTAACGTAATGATTTACGTCCCGCTGGCTGCCATCATGTTAATTATTACAGTTGACTGGAAAGAGGTTACAGGTTTATTGTTGATCAATTGTTGATCATATAACCTTACAGTTTTATTTAGTTACGTTAGTTAGTTAGTTAGTTAGTTAGTTAGTTAGTTAGTTAACGTTAGTTAGTTTCACTGGTAACCGTTGAGGTTCCAAGCGAACAGAGGGATACTAAAATGTAACGTGAAAACACGACAGACTGCTGATTGGTCAGAGAGATTATTATAATATTCACTGCATCATCATTGCTGCACCAGACAGAGGCCTGCAACAGAAAGTTTATTTTACAGTTTTCGTATGGAATTTCATCAAATCCACTTCTGAGAAGTTTTGAGGTGAGAAATCAGCTGTGTAGATTGCAAATATTGACAGTTTTACGAGAAGTGATGGCCGAACAAAAATGTGAATATTTTCGGAGTTGAGGAGCTCCGCAAGTGGCTGCGGGGGATGCCGGTGCCGACCCGCGGGAGGTGCGAGTGAGGCCAGCCAGCCGCTCGCTCACAGAGCCCTCTGCTCCCGCCATCACACAGACCGCTGCAGCAACAACGGCAGAGGAAAACACAGTTGGAAGGTTTTCATACCGCTTATCTGTCTTTAAAATCTGAGTAATATTGAAATGTTTTAACCATAGACTCTGTATTTTAAGAGCTGTGTGGATCGCTGGTGTGTGTGTCGCACTGAACATTACGGCGCGGCAGTTGTGTGTAACGTTAGCGTCGCTATCTCTGGGTTCTATCTGCAATGGAAAACAGAGCAGGGCCGAGTAGAGTCGAGTCTATCAATTTGCGCTATGGAAGCATTTTTCAGCAAGGCAGTTTAGATCGTCAGAACACCGGCAACAGTTCAACGTTTAGTAAGATGTGGAACAATGATGTTGTGTGGTTGTGGACTGGTAATAACTTATACCATCTGCTAGGTTACGGTCGCATTCTGAAGCAGCTTTGATTTGGATCACACTACCTTGTTTTTTACGAACCGCCCTTCTCTGCTTCTGATTGGCTAGTAGTCCTTACCTGGGGACTGCAACTGTGCAACTCCCAACAAAGATTTTGTACAAGTAAGATGCAACACTCTGTAGCTCAAGAGCGGAGCGTACAACACATAGGCTGAAAAGAGGAGCTGCAGCAATGTGCAGTATGAGAAAAAATGTGGTGTTTTTTGAAAATTAACCCATGTAAATCTGTTCTAGTACAACCCCTAATTAAGATTTTGAACCTGAAAATGAGAATAATACCACCTCTTTAAATATCAAATTTTGAAACGGACCAATCAAAGACCAAGATGCAGATTCAGGTTGTCGTCACACAGAGGACAGAGAATAATAATAATATTGATAGCAATAACAACAAATCCATCCAGCTGCAACTACTAAAAGACAGAGATTTGGAAGCGAGTGCAGTAGGGCTGGCCCTGAATATTCAACTATTCCTTCATTGGGTTGGTATTCAGTTCAATTTTGGGATGTGGAGATTCGTATGAAGACATACAGTTCTGTCCCGCACACACACCAGCTTGACCCACCCTTTTCAGTTTCTTCCTGCAGTATCATACAGTAGGGGTGGGAATCTCTGGGCACCTCACGATTCGATTCGATTACGATTCAGAGGGCTGCGATTCGATTATAAAACG